>JAULCE010197634.1:0-11441 GCA_032359355.1 Macoma nasuta | reverse complement strand
ATAAGTCAATTTTATTCAAGTTTTCGTCTGCTTCGAATTATCGACTGCGCCAATTGTATATATAACGCACTCAGTACCACATTATTAGAAATCGTTAGATAGTCAAAAATCTCGTATGCGACCACTCATTGAACAAAATCATGGCGGTCCCTAAAGACAGGTGGTAGCCTCGTGTAAAAAGTAATGCAGACATCTGCCATGCAGAAAGCTGTATGGGAGCTTTCTGCATTGTGTTTTACCTAAATTGAGCTACCACCTGTCGATTTCCTCGGCGTTTGAACTTGACTCAAGCTTGATTCTACCATTCTGGTAGAAGCTGGGCACAAAAACAAAAGGGTTAGTGATTGTTCTTGGATTTCGGGACAGAGAAAGCGTCGGTGAATTTCAATCCTAATGCCGCATTTTCAAGACGGCGTCTGGTCAAGTACTGTAATGTCTGTTCAAAGGTGTCGGCGCATTCGCCGATGCTTCAGAGTAGAACATTCTTTTTTGTGTTAATTCTTTAAAATAGTCACAGTCGTCAGTTTTAAATTTGGCGCAAAGAACAAGTTTATTCTTATGTATGTCACAGTGAGAGAAACACTTTTTCTTTACCGTTTTAACGCTGACGCATCGCAAACGAAATGTACCGGTATATAGTTAAGAACAAATGACAATTTTCAGATCATTTTTTATTGTTTTGGTAGTGTAAGTGTCGAACAGCTTAAAGCCAAAACAGACGCTGAGTAACTCGGCGCCTGGTCTGGTTCCAAACTGTTTGTAACGGTAATCAGTGTTCATTGTCTAACGTATGAGATGGTTAAGAAACGTTTCTCCCACAGTAAGGGCTGAATCGATGATTTATTTGCAACCAGTTCTGATCCAGATTAGACGCCGAGAAACACCGATTCAAACCATTTAACATTTTCTTATTATTTCTGTAAGAGCTTTGTAAGAAATGACCACGTTGAAACTCGCTGCAAACGACACTCCTCCCCGTTTGCTAAAGGTTCAAGATAAGAAATATTTATCAATATTTCCCACATACAAAGTAAACCGTAACATACAATTTTAATCTGTCCTAAAGAAATAAGTGTTCCTTGTATCACTCTTCCAATTTCCGGAATGTGGGAAGGCCTACATTCTTACGCGATATACATGTATACCATAGTACTGTCCCGAAATTTGGTTTGACTATATTTTGAGTCAGAACTGGGTGTAAAAGTAGGCAAGGGTTCTGAACATTTTTTTAAAATGACCTGATATGATAACTGTTCTTAAGACCTATTTTAATGCGCATTGATAGCTTCATCATGGTGCTTGTTTTCTGGATTGTCAAACCTTATACAGGTATACATCATTACGACTAAAATTTAAACTAGCTACGCATGGCTAATAGAATAGCGCTGATACTTCATCTTTGACATTTGTATATTGCAGTATCGAGTGTTATATTTATATGTGATAGTCTCTTATATTTCATATTTGAATGATAGTGTACATATTTAGAACGGTGTGGTATTTGTTGCATGCATTGATGTGCAATGAAGAGCCTCTAATAACGATTATTAAATTATATACGTGTTTTTTAATTATCACCGATCTTCTGAAATCACGATAGAGCCATTTGCCAAAAAAGACCGTTACGTGGTTTTCAACGAATATCGACGCATTGTCAAAAAGAAAGTAAGTGCCAATTTGCAAAAGAAATAAAATATCGCGTCGAAAAGTGATAAATATAAGTTGTGAGAACTTGTTTTCACAGCCGACTAAAAATGAAATGTGTACACACTAAAGGTTAATGGTGCATCTGTGATAATTAAATATAGCTGCTGTTTTTTCTGTACCTTTTCCCTACAAAACATCAAGTGCAAGTCAAATATCTTTTTAACTTATCGTCTGCTGATAACTCCGACTGTTCGGGTTGATCATAATCTTCTCTTTTCATACATAAAAGCGGAGCGCGAAATAAGAATGGGTTACATGTTTAATGGACTTAGCTACCATGCACTCAATGTATGATCGCGGTTAACTCTTTCGGCGCCAAATTTAATAATGGCGGTTGGGACTACTTTCAGATAACATTATTTTAATGTAATAAATCACAGAGACGATTAAATAATTTTGGTGTATTCCGAAACTATTGACACGGGTCTAAAAGTTGTTGCAAAATAGTGAAGTCCCAGATCAGACGCCGCCTTATAAGGCGGCGTCTAATCTGGGACTGCACTATTTTCAACGGCGCATTTAGGCGACTTCGGCGGTGAAAGAGTTAAAACAGTTTTCTACTTTTATAACTATACCTCTAAAGCCATTTTCCGCCAAGGGCACTAGGTCAATGTTGATCACATTCAAATTCGTCGTTTGCTGAAAAGATTTCTTTGAATACGCTTTTGTGTAAATAAAATTAAAATAAATTCTGAAACGTTTTGTGTGTACACGTGCTTATCGTGCAAGTAATATTTCACCGGGCCACATTAGCACCGAACAGTCGGTAAATAAAACTTGCTTACCCGTCTTGAATGTTGCGATGCATTTGTTAATAGTCCTTACCCCACTGCTAAATTTGTTGTCTGCTATAATTGTCGTCCGCAATAATTGTCGTTCTGCTATAATTGTCGTCTGCTTCAATATTTCACGTTATTCACCATACCTACAATTTGGTGCAACTATTGTCTGAGTGTCAAACAGCTTGGATCTGGATCAGACGCCGAGTTACTCGGCGTCTGATCAAGATCCAAGCTGTTTGAACATACATATACCACCACCGTCTTGAATAACTACCATTACCATACTGAAAACGTCGTATTATTTTCAACAACTAACATTGAAAAGCTATAATTCAAGTGTCAAGCAGCTTAGACCCAAATCAGACGCCGAGTGGCCGTTCGGCGTGTGATCGAGTCAAATCTGTTTTGCAGACGCCATTTTCAGGCGCTCTCTTTAAAACATGAATAAACTTTGTCTAAATCCTTCACACACTTAAAAATTGTCGTCTGCTAAAACTAACGCCTGGTTTGATTCCTGAAGCATAAGCTAGATCAACTGTTAGTGTCTCTGCAGAAAGTGCGCACCGAGCTTCAATCCACGATGAAACTCGAAATAACTCGGATCCTCTGATCTGATCTGGGACCCACGCTGTTTGCAGCCACCCCCAGATTTGCTTGTACCGAAAGATCGCGCCTGCTCAGTCAACGTAAACAGCGAACGTTCTTTGAAACTCACTCAAGATTTTACTCTACTTGTTCCTATTTACATAATGAGAAAGCAATAATTGCCCAATGTGGGCCTAACATTCTGCATGATTTGAGCGTATCGCAGATGAACTTTGATTTATTTTAACCCTTTACCTAATATGTTATCTTTAGACCCATCTTCAATGAAAGCATCTGACGAATATGAGGAATTTAATTATCTTAAAAAAACGAAAATGCCGACATTGAACGGTTTGAAAATATAGTGGAAAATTGAGCATTTGCTTACTATGAGCAAATTCTCCATTTCCAACAATGTTTTCGTAAGGTCATGTTCTACAGAGGTGTGTTAATGAGTTTCTAGGGGGTAAATGGTAAATCTAAATCAGACGCCGAATATATCTCGGCGTCTAATCTGAATCAAACGGTTTGACATTTCTGATAACATTTCTAAAATGATATTGCGAAAAATAGTTATTTTGAAAATGTCTGCAGAAGACAATTTAGCAGACGACAGTTTTCTCTGCGTGTATCATACAGTACAGAAACTAATAGGAATCGAAACCGAAACAGAACCGAATAGAATGCGTTCCAATTTTCGAGGGACAATTCAGTCCGACCATTTCTCCGGATATTTTCGGAGATCTCCGGATTTTTCCGGGTTTAAGAAATATTCTCTGTAACCATTTTCAAGCAGCATGGGTCACAATGAGACGCCGTGTTACACGGCGTCGCATTGGGATCCAAGCTGTTTGCAAATGCCATCATAGTTTCTTCCGTAGCACGCATAAAGGTGAATATTTGCCAAGACCCCTGGATATTTCATTGTCTAGTTATGGTCACCCTGAAAAATATAGGAGTTTGAGTTGTGGATTCGCGTCGGAGTTTGAGTAATATTTTGTTTGTTATTTCGAATTACCCTTAGATCGAATTTAGTTCGAACGAATGAAAAATAGCCCCGCCAACTTCGACATATCGAGTTTCGACTGTATTTCTTATCTATGATCATCTCGTTCAAAAACGCCTCAAACTAAAAGCTCCAGGAGATTTGTTTGAAGAGTGCTGTTTTAAGGCAAAAAAGACAGGTTCCTTGTAACTGGTACTTGAAATCTGTCATTGACACCGATATATCCTAATGACGGTCGGCCCTGATCCGACTGCGCCCTAGGGGTCTGCACAATTTGAACATGTCGAAATGAACACTTTGAGTCATATCGGCATTTGCAATCGGTCTTATTATTCTTACACATTTGACCAGGGCTATGAGAAAAGCAGACTTATCCTTCTGCCTATCGCTGTCGAATAGATGGTTTTCTCTTTGCAACCGGTTTGAATCAGGATGCTACGGCGCCCGTTTTTTTTAACTCTAATCCAGGTTTCCATAGGTTACAGTATAAGCAATTTTCATCGCAATGTCGAAGTGGAACACATCATTAGAACCAGTTGATTGCAATTAGACGGGGCATGATGCCAAGCATGAAACCTACACTTACAGTTATCGCGAAGACGACGATCGAGTTACGAAAATGACTCAGGGATTGGTTAAAACGTATTATATTTCGAATTATTACAACATAATTGGACATACACATCAATTAAGAGGTTAAAATGGAAGACTGGTAGTCTTTTAAAACTTCGCTCCCTGACGTTTACATTGTACGCATGGTGGCGGTTATTAATTTCGCTGTGGTTGTAGGTACATATTTAATCTTATACTGGTATTCATTGATGTCGTATTATAAAACATAGTCAATAATAAATGTTGAGAAAAAGAAAAACAGACAAAAACAACCACTCATGAAAGTACGTTTTCTGGATAAGCATCGGATTAGACATAAGAATCTACAACAATCGTGAAATAAGACCTAGCCCCATTGGTATGTGAAAGTGAATAAGACATCGGTCGGTTTCTCGTTTATTCGCAGAAACTTGAACCAGTGTATTGTTTTATGTCGATGTGGTATAAGGCTTAGTCTGAGGCTAATTTTAACCTACAGGCTTATTAACTTGTCATTACATTTTGAAAAGCCATAGAGCGTTGTTTTCAGACTGTTTCATGTTTCTTCGTCGCAACTTGAACAGTGTTATTTAAGTGTCGGTGTGGTATGTTACTATGTTTGGCCTGTTTGCGTCTTTCGTTAGTTAATACTTTGATTTACAGCTAAGCCTTATTTTATCAAAATATTTCCTTTTTCTGCATTCTTCGACGTAGTTTGAAACAGTGTGATTTTCGTGTCGGTGTAGGATGTTGCTAATTTAAGCTAAAACTTATTTCCTTTTCCTGCTCTCTCTCTCTCTCTCTCTCTCTCTCTCTCTCTCTTCGCCGTAGCTTGAACGAGTGCGATTTTGGTTTAGGTGTAGAATTTTGATAATGTTGGCCTGCTGGCGATTATTTCATAATGTTTGCAGTTGTGCTGCAGCTAGGCCTAATTTTATTAACATATTTTCTTTTTCTACACCTTCTTATCTATAATGATTATTTTGTTCCCCCCTTTCTTATTTAATACATTTTAGTATAATTTTACTGAGGGTGTCGGTTTTGCAGCGTGACGTCATCAGTAGATATAACATGCTTCCTTTGTATAATTTGTTTTTAGACTCTTACCTTGATTCGTCCCCCAGTTAATTTAAGCTTCTAAGAGGGTTTGGGTACGAATTGTGAGACCTAGTCTGCATGGTTTCTTTTTTCTACTTTTAAACCACGATGGCGTGATACATTAGTAAAAGCACTTGACGAATATCATGATAAAAAGGACAGGTAAAAAAGAAATGGTGAGTACTTTTGACCAAGCCACACTGACGCAGTGCGACGTCTACGAAATTCTTTGAGAATATATCTTCAATTAATGCACTACATTTATTTCGTAAACGGCTGAGCAAACTTTGGGCTTTACGGTTGCATGTATAATAGTATGGCGGAGTATTTGGTTTGTTTTACTCTCCAAAGCCTCGGTTAGACATTCAATCATCTCTAGAACGAAGTATATACATGTTTTAAGAAACTGCAAAGGGAGCGTATGTTCGTTTAAGTTTTAAGTGTCTTTTAAACATCTTGAGGGTATCAGCATTTTTAACTTCAAAAGGAAGTACATTTCATTTACGAATAACAGTTGGTAGAAAAGAGATGTTATAAATGATTGCTCTGCAAAATGGCACGTTTAGGAGTTGGGTATTCCTAAGGTTATAATGAACATGGAAAGAGACAGACTGTGGTACAAGTGTTGTGACAAATAGGCAGATGTAAGATCGTTAATCATATTGTAAAACATTATCAGTTTGGTTTTTTATACGAGAATCGAAACTCTCCCAGCCAATTGTTGGAATGGTTAACGAGACGAGTTTAGTTATTCCAGTGAAGATCCGTGCGGCCATTAAGGATTGTAATTATATGTCACTTCTAAACTGAAGAACATTTAAGTCTATTTTTATTATCCATCCAACCTGACAGTAAGTTTGAAAGTTGCGAGTCCTGAATGGTCTCCAATGGCGTTGAGCATAGTTCATAAATAAAAAGTAGAAGTCGGATATTCGTATTTTGGGCTAAAATTTGATGATATGAAACAAAATGTAGCAGTAGAAAATTTCACTTTCAAGATATTGAGTTTACCTCTGTGATTGCCACACGTGTATAATCGCATATAACGCATCTGTAGTCAGTGACTTCTAAAACAATTCAAAAGATTCATTTTCCTTTCTATTAGATATTCATCATATGATTTCATTGAGAATGAGTCATAAAATAGCGTTTAAGGAAATGGTTTAACAATGCACAGGCAGCGTCGCATTCACCCATATAAATCACGTTCCCAGCCCACTAGTAATTGATTTCAGCATTGTGCAATGAGGCCGTTTCCAAAGATTAGTCTAGTGATACAATTGCAAATTTTGCATCACAAACATGTCTTGTAAACAGCCGTTTTTACTGACATATAAGCCAATTTGTTGAGCAGGAAAAGAGTTAAAACTTATTTTCCGTTTATTTTGTTGTATTGTCTGATTATATTGAGCTGTCAGTATGTAAATGAAGACCACAACGGCACACAATTGTCCGTCTGCATTTGCATAAAGAGCGGACAAATTTACTCAACCAACACTATTCTTATAAGTTCAGATTTTAGATTAAAACATAAAGTATTCACAAAGATCTTTTTATCAGTATTTATTTTCTATCTGTTTATTTTTCACCTTAGCATGAGTTTTCTCAAGGTATACGGGTGCAGTTTAAGCTTATCCTTAAATAAATAAGTCATGTGAATAAATTGACATAAACCCATTCTAACGTGTTTTTTTAAACATTGGTTTTATGACAGTGTTTTTTTATTAAAGAAAGTGATTCCACTATCACCTCATCTGGTCTAATTGCTATAGAGCTTTTATCTCAAAATGTATCAAGAAACCAATACATTAACGATATTACAATAGAAAATGCTGAGATGAAAAACTACTAGTTCGCATACGGCGCTACTTTTGCCACAGGTAGATTTTAAAGCTCCTTCGAAAACCTTGAAATGTCCTTGATGACCATACGTTTACATCGTACTCTGACCCGACATCGTAAAACTATAACAAAAAGAGATCCGACGTGTTATCGACAACAGAATAGGCGTCGTAACTCCTAAGACTCTCGAAAACAGACTAGGCGTCCTAAGTCTGTGTCGACAAAATGCCCAGTGTCCTAAGTCTGTTTCGACAAGAGATCCAGTATTCTAAGTCTGTTTTGACAAGAGACCAGGTGTCCAAAGTCTATATCGAAAAGAGTATAGGTGTCCTAAATTAAAAGACAATGTGTTCTAATTCCGTATCAAAATGAGAACCGATGCCCTACATGTTAGTTTGAATCTGAAAGAGAAACCAGGGTTCCATGTCTGCATTAATGAGATAAGTCTGTTCATATCACTCATAAGTCACATTTTGCGCTTTATAAAGCGCATCATGCAATGTCTGTGATTTTAATAATGGTTCGTAGATCATTCTTGAACGTAGCCTTAACGGAAGCTAATCGAAGCGAAACCGGTAAACAGTCAATGTAATAAGTTTCAGTAGTGTATCCTTCTTCCTGCCCAGACGGCTACATGCGAAACCTGTCAATTAATCCAAAGTAGTTTGGTGAAAAATAATTAATTACTGTTAATACTGTTTCAAATTCCTATCCGATAGTATACAACAAGGGCATATAAAAAGCCAAAAAGTCCAGCCAACAAATCACAGGAACAAATTTAAAGAAATATCGGAACAAGGTTATTTCATAAATAAGCTTAACAAACACCTAAAAACAACATAGCAGATAAACGAGTAGTTTGTCTCTGAAAGAGTGATGACATCTATCCTGGCCTTCAGATTACGTGATCAGCTTGTTATAGATACTGAAGAAATAACGCAAGTTCTAAATGACCTTTAAACCCTATTCATCATTGAATGATTCTGACAAAGACCCCCAGTAATCCCAATCAGTAACCCGCATCTGATTATAAAACCAACAAATGTAACGCCAGATAAAATGAAAATGATACAAACTTCACTTCCTTATTGGAGAGTCATGAATCCTGATCAAATAAATAGCCACTTCATGACGCACATGGTTAATGAATTATCTATTCATTTAACCCATTCCTACACAGAATCGCATGATGGCTTTTGAAAAACATTGCGGCAAATTTAGTTCGTATTTTAATACAATTCAGAATTACTTTTTTATTTTTGCCCAAATTTTCATATGTTGTATCAGATTTTTTCCTTGTGGACGAGGCTTAAAAAAGCTTGTGGAGGTAAGGGTTAAGTGATCATTATTGCATGCACATTTACCTCAAGTTTTCCAAGCAATTGGAAAGAAGTTCATGTAACTGTAATTTTAAGAAAGCATATGTATGTTTATGGAAATAACTGTATACCTTTATATCTTCTAAATATTCTCGGAAAGGTTTTCGAAAGGTCTGTAACTTTCTAATTGATAGCGGCTTTTTATTTCCCTATCAAGCTCCATTCAGTTGAACACATACCTACTTAAATGCTAGTCTTCAAACTGTTATTCGCGATAGGAACTCACGATCACCAATTACCAAATCCCTTCACACCGTATTACGCCTTCTAAACATGGATACACCATTTTTGAAACCTTCTCGACTATATAAATTGACACTTTCCGTTGGATATATCCACTCCTGTTCCTCTAACATTTATTGATGTAGTGAAAATGTAGCATTGGAGGTGTTTACGACGGAATGGTCACGTCAGATTAATGGCGAGATCGGTTCGTCTAGTAAAGGCAATACCAAACTGAGAAATTACTGTAGGTTCAAAACAGAAGTATACACAGAACAGTATTGCCAAATGATTATGCCACTTAGACATAGACCAGCATTTGCTAAATTCAGAAGTGGTGTCAAAACTCGAGTACAACGATATTTCTTCAACAGGATTAAACATGTATTACCGTACATTGCCATAATTAAGATATTTGATGAAATTTTCTCAACGAGGACAATTTTGTTGAAGTAATACCTACACATGGCTTAAACATCCTCCACAACACCTTTGTCTCCTACTTTATCAGAGGCCTTCACAATTTGGATAAGCCATATTTTTTCACAATGTCAGGAAAATAATTCACAAAGGAAAGACTAAATTCACGTCACAAATGAAATGTTTGCTATTTAAGATGATGACTTTAAGAAAACATAAAAGCATAACTTTACAAGCGTAAACAGTCGTATTTCTTTCTGATACTCGCAATGCAGCCTAGATTTGATTTGACTTGCTTTTTACCCAACTATTTCTTTTCTCACAATTTTGCGAGTCGCGCATTTAATTTTACAAAATCGATGGGCAATGGAGTCTTCACAACATTTGGTGGTAAGTCGTAGCTCAATAAGACAAGCTTGATTGAAATATTACATCCACACAATTTCAACTCGTTGTTTACGTTTGACAAATGTGCTTAAACATCTCAATTAATCGTACTTGTAACATGGCCTAGATCGTTTTCTATAGAAAAGTATCCATGTTTATTTTGGAAACCGCACACTTTAAGAGGGGCGTAGTTTCCCCGCCCATGCAATAACTGACGAAAAACAGTGCAGTTATCCAGAAAACTGCACAGTAATGGCGGACACTCGGTTTTGCACAGTAATGGCGGCATCGATTTCGTGATCTCCTAATTTTCAGAGCTATCATTCAGTTTGCCAGTCAGAAAGTCAGTTGGTGACAACTCAACTTGTGATAAGAAAATAGTCTCCATCTTGTCGTTTAGATCTATGGAAAATCGGAGAAAATAGAACACGAAAAGTATTTACTGTATAGATTCTCCGCACAAGAATTCATATTGCCTTTTTTTCATTTACACATATGTCGTGAAAGCGCGGAAATGAAAGGTCTAGTTTGGAAAGAGTTGTTGATTGGTCAATGAGGAAAGTTTCCCTTCATTGATCTTATAAGCTCTAAACGTCTGGTTTAAGGAATGTGGCACACTAGGGTGCTTATCATTAGAGAACTAAATGGATACACTAATCCCCGGTGCCCTGTTGGTCCCTAGAGTTTGTTTGGTCGATACAGTAGGTATTGTCCACTCTAAGATAATGCCTACTGTGAAATACCCAGGTGTCAATAGGCAGTGTTCATTCCACCGAGCAGGCGCACAACATTATGTCAAATAGGGGGGGGTCAAACGAAGAAGGGTTAATCTAGGCCCATAACGTGTCAATTAATCTTAAATATCTCCATAAGGACAGCTTGTTTGATATAATGTGGCATCTCGGGTATCTCGTTTTTAACGACTATCCTATACGCTTAAACATGTCAATGAATCGTATATATCTTCATAAGGACATTTTGATTGAAGTTAAAAGAAACTACATGGTTAAACTCGTGTTCTAAGTTTTTCCAATAGGTTTAAACATGTCAATGAATTGAAACCTTCTTCTTTGAGAAAATAAGGTAGAAGTTATATATGAACAAGGCTAAAAGTCGTGTTCTACGTTTGTCAAATAGGCCTAAACATGCAAATTAACCGAAAGTCCTCCATGATAGGGACAGTTCGGTTAAAGTAATAAATGCAAATGATTACACCTCGTGTATTTTTATATTTGCAATAGGCTTAAACAATAACAACTAATGAATCGAAACTTCTCTCCATAAAGACAGTTTGGAAGAGGTAATACCTTCATATGGCTAAAACTCGTGTCCTACATTTGGGCCACCGGCTGGGAAAAGGGCCCTTACAACATTGTACACTGTGTAGACCCAGATCAGACGTAGAGACTTCCGATTAGGGTC
>JAULCE010197523.1:0-11442 GCA_032359355.1 Macoma nasuta | reverse complement strand
AGAATCTACACTGCTTTTCATCCTTCTAAATATTTGCTACTTAAAAAAGAACTTTTTTCGAAGTGCGGTAATATTCTTATTTTACACTCAATTTTGATGACATATACCGCAGTCGAAGGAAAACGTTATTATAAATAAACGTGAAAACTATGAAATAGAATTGCTTGCCGTAGAACTGTATCGATTAGCACAAATTTTGTATAGCTTTTCAATTTCGTGAAGAAAACAACTGCACTGGTACCAAACAGTTTAAGATATATACATATAAACACTTTCTCATCGACTGTTTCATATGTCATCAAAATCGTGCGAAATAAGATACTTATTACACTTCTAAAATTTGAATCGAACTTTGTTTTTCTCTAAAAACTACTTGACGTTATCACGTCAAAATCACGTCAAAAACCACGTGGTTTTGCATTCTGGCATTTTACACCGAGTTAATGATGTAGAAATTAAATGGGGTTTAGTTCTTCTCCTGAGATATATCTTAAAGAATGTTTATACTCTGATATATCATTATTTAGTCATCATCTCTGGTAGCCATGTTACCCGTAGCATTCAACCGAAGCATGTACTATAACTATCATGTAGAGATATCATATTATTAAAAATGAAAAATGGATACATAAACACTTATTCCAAAATAAACGAATCGTGACATCAAATCGATCTGAACATGTGTGCAATCTTAATTGCAATATTACCAGGCTGTATCTGGAATTTAAAATGAAAATATCATGTACAGCTATGCTATAATATAACAAATATGTTATGCAAAAGACGACCTACTTATATCAAACACTTCTTAAAGTTCATATAGAGCATGTCTGTCTCAATAAGTTAATTCGTAAGTTTTACAAATAAAATGATCTAAATGTACATGGTTTAATTCTGTAAAAATGAGATCCCTAAAAGCACGAAAATCAATTCGTATAAAGAAAATTGCAGACTCGGTTTTGTTGAGTCTGTTCATGAGTAGTAATTAAAGATGCAACACTACTCACGCCCCCTAGCACCGGCTTAAGCGGTATTCAATTTTCAAAAACTAAAAGTGTTGAAATTAATGCTCTCGAAGGACCAGAAAGTATAACAACACTGAGAATGAAGTACGGGGCTTTAAATTGCAATTCGTTTTTGAATTAACGTACCTGTACATTCTGGTAAAAGTGACCTTTTAAAAGCGACTATATCATCCGGAAGATCTGGAACAGATATTCTTTTTTCACAATGCCCTTTTCCATCTAAGAGAATCAGTGAAATGTCAGCGAATGTTTTGTTGTAGAATGCAAGCTTAGTATCCGTGCCACAGAGTCCTACAGAATAGGCCGGGCAACTCGACCCGCCAAAATATTCCATCCCTCTCAGGTGTCGTTCTACATACTCATGAAGTGCGTAGGTAGTTATAAACCCGTCAGAAAATTTGGCAAGAAAGTCATCGTCTGTACATATTGTGCAAGAAATGTCGGATCTACTTTCGATAATACATGGTTTGGAAAGGCCTTTGCCGTAAAGGCATCCAACAACAGCATCCGTACAGAAGCTTCCTTTGTAATCAGCCCATGACTCATTGCTACGGACTGAAGACGATAGCTGAAATACCTTCATATCTTCTTTTAGTGTCCAATCTCTTACGGGAGGGTTGCAACAGTCTACTAAAACAACCATTTTATTCACGTGAGGCATCTTCTTCACTATGTCCTTTTCAATCATTTCTTGCTTAACCTTTTCTTCTCCTCCAAAGCAAAACCCATTTTTGTCATGATGCCCGGTTATATACAACAACAGTGTATGCACATCTCTCTGTGACTGTAAATGTTTGATTGCCTGATTTATCTTAGGTTGAATCAACTCTCCATAACACGGGCTCCTCTGATAAACACGCTGAACACAATCTTTGCTGAAAATAAATGTGTAACTAGAAACGGTTAAGTGTTTGCTAGTTAGGAAAACATACTCTGCATATGTTTTACGGCTGTTACTAGTTTAATATTAACTATGTTTACCACACACATAACAGGGATAAATGAATAAACTTTAGCTTATTCGAATACTCTATCACGAGACCGAATTTTGTTGAAAAGATTAATGCCCATGTTCAGACGCAAAATAGTAAAGTGGTATCGTAAAATAATATCATAACTTGATGAGTTAAATGTATGTATATACTTTTAATATTTCGTTACTCTGGTAAAACTGTATCTCCGATTTGAAGTGTATCGGGGTAACAAGTGAATATCGTATCCATAAAAAGTTATTAATATGTCTTACTCGCTAGAGTATTTACAAAAACGGTGTTATGGTTAGTCAATAAAATTAACAGTTTTCTGTCAATATAATTCCGATAATAATGTTAAATTCATTAGATTTTCTTCATTTATTTAAATAGGACTAAATGCAAGTCTAAAAATTATTCATGAAGATTCACAGGTTGTTCAACTATATATACGTTTAAAACACTATCCATAAATCGTTCTGACCATAGTCTGGGCGTGTAAGAATAAGATCTTTAAACTAATAAAATAAATTTAAATAGTTATTTTAGAAGTGTAAGTTGAATGAAAACAAAAAGAACCATTCATACATGGTTAAAATGAAAGCAGTCGTTATGTCGAAGTTGGAAGGACTATATTTCGTCGTTTGATTTATCTTTTAAACGTATGCGTTAAGCGTATTTCTATGTATTGTTTTATTTTTATTGTGGTAACAACACGAATTCGACTGAACCGAGTTCGGGGGTCAATTGTATATGTTTTTTTTTGCACACATCGCGCTCAGGATGACAAAACGCCAAAATATGGGCTTACCATTGTACGTATTCCCATGATCAATGGCACTCTGGATGTAATTGCTTTGTAGACACTTTCCATGTCTGCTTTGAATACATTCGTCTGTGATGGATCTCCCGAATGTGATCCTGCAATCAATATGGCACCCCATCCATGTCCTGTAAAGTTTTAAAATCACTTAAACAAAACAGGAATTAATGTAATACTGTTACTTAAAATCATTGAAAAATCAGATGTGTGTTTCTTTAGTTGTGTTTGTTAACATAGATTTATAAAACAGCATTACATGCTGTAAGTGGAAGCATACAATTGTAAACGCTGATATGATTGAAGTCGGCATTTCTATTTGGATGAGAATGAAGTACATTACTGGCAATATGCAATTACATTCAAGCCTAGAATTTAAGCAAAACGGTAGGTTTATTTTGATAATGCCATAGAGAGGCACAAATAAGTTAGACTTACCAATTTGTGAGTCAGTAGCATTTTGACAGAGCGGGAAATTCAGCGAGTTGGAGTGAGAGTTTTGCATACATACACTACACACGGAGGCTTCACAGCTGTTCGGCCGGCTCAGCAACAGTCTGTTTATTCCGGAAATATAAGCATTTGCTATTCGAATATTAAAATAATCAATGTTGTTAACTTGATGTTAACATTCAAATAAAGTTTTGTAGAAGCGAATAGTATTTATTCTGATAAAAAGATAACGGTTTACCATCCCGAGAACACCTAGTCGTATCGACGGAAACAAAAGGCTTATGCTGATGCAAAACAAAAAATGCGAGACGAAATTGTATGATATTGTACTAGCATAAAGTGATGTGCATTGGAAGTTCTTAACACACCAAATAGAGGTGTCAGTTTTGATACATGTACTCATTTAAACGTCTTTTTAAAGCTCAAATCTCTTTAAAAGAGAATAAGAACAGTATTTCTTCATTACGGTGGCTCGAATCCCTAGTAGTAGTGGACCAAAGACCTTGGAATTAGAAAAAAAAGGTTCCGGCATATACCCCTCGAAATGTTTATATGCTTTTGTAGAGAAATGTCCAAAGTTTATCAAAAATTATGATGGCCGCTCGAAAGCTCTTGCAAACACAATATATTTAAGATGGTGTCCAAGATCGCCGCCAATTTGAAGTAATTTCCGATTAATAAAACGTTGGATGTAAGTTTCTATCAACATAACAAACTAAAAATAAATTACCTTAATTTTTATTCACATACACATGCCATCTCATATATAGCTTTAAACTGGCTGAAATCGCAAGATCAAGATCAAATTCAAGGTCAACTTGCAAAAATAATCAAAAGTTCCATTTAATACCTCATGTTTTTTTCTTTATTCCAATTATTGCAGACCTTTTGATTTCAGTTGTATATGAACATAAACGGAATAGAAAGCTTATATGTATAAACAAGACCAAGTCTTTATATTTAATAACAAAGAAGAAGTTCAAGACGGCCTCCAACATGGCGGCATTTTTAAACAAAAAACTTATAAGGGTACGATCCGCTAATTACACCGGAAGTTCGTCCGTGGGGTAGTCGAAAGTAGTTCACAATTAAATAGTCCCAAGTTTTTTGCCTAAAAGTAACACTTTTGACTTTAAAATGTGCCTTTTTTGTACTGGATGTACTACGAAGGCATATTGGTGAAACTGCCAACTGGATAAGTCAGAAGTTTGGAGATGATATGAAAATGAAAGTAAGAGGGTTGACCATTGGGAGATGACATATTGAAAAAAATGAAAAATAGGGGTATGTGTAAACCAGACAATGACTTTTTCTTAGATTACACATGACCCCCTATTTTTTCACTGTTTTTTTCCAAGAACATGAATAGATCTATAGCATAAAGCATGCCTGCTATGTGGGAAAGGAATAAAATTTGCCAAAATCAGTCGGTGACATTTTAGAATATTATATGATTTATATAGGGATCCATAATTGGTGGACCCTTACCTAAGATACAGAAACTGTGCATGAATATACTATATTGAAATATCAAGGTCAAGGTCGAATTTCAAGATATTTACTCAAATGCTCTTTCAATCCAGTTATTCCTTTGGATGTTATGGTTCTAAACCTTTCAAGATGATTAGGCTTAAGTTTCAAAGAATACAGATATATACATTGAGACCAATTTATTATCAACTCTGAAATCTTATCTTGTACATAGTCAATTTATTTTTTCTGTGAAAGATTAATAAAAAAAAGATGGCCAATCTTGTGACCTGTGACATGCTATTCTACAGAACACGTACTTGGTTTTCTGACAAGTATACTATTGACTTATTTGATGATATATTAAAAATGGTGTTTCATTGTTTCTCATCCGAACAGGTTGTATGTAGTTTCGGCTTCAAGTTAGGTGATGTCATGCAAGTTTGTTTTATCAATTTATCTGAAAGTTATAATAAACGTGCTGATCAGACAAAATATAGCTATAGTTTGTTAACCCAAATTTGCTAGTAAGAACTAGCTCTTCTAGCATTTGCGAACAAGGATAGCCTACTTCCATGTTCATCACGACTCTTTGGCTCAGAAGATTGAGACACTTATTCTTTAAAGGCTGTTTTCTTGCTTTCACCAAAGAAGGGACTGCAGGTGTCACGCCGAGTTATGCAATATACTCGTATGGCCAACAAATTGAATCTTTGCTAGATGGACAATGCTATCTCAATGTCATGAACTAGAATATACTGAGTTTGATCAAAATATAATTGTCTTTTGCCTATTTCATGTACTGATAACACTCAATCTCGGAAAAACGAAGTAATTAAAATAGTCAACATTTAACCAGACATGTGCAACTGTGTTTTACAAGTAGCCATTAAAAGTTAGATGTTATTTATACATAATTGCAAACTGCTTTTTGCTGCAGTGTATAAAATAATTTCCATCTTGAATATGGAGAAGTTATGTTTTGTTGCAAATTAAGGGGTGATTTTTTAATTTGCATTCCACGTGTGCGCAAGTTTGTTATATTTAAAACAATGAAGACAAGACAGTTCTCTACTATTGTTTGCAATTGACTTCTGAAACATAAAAACCATCACATAAAAATTTATTTGGATGAACGGATGTTTATGGTTTATATGTTTATTCAGCATTGGCTTGTCATATAATACAATCTGTTTTTTCAGTTTTCCTGAAAAAATGTGTAAGGAACAAAACTTGTATGGCCATGAAGTCGGACGTACTTGCTTTTACAAGAGGCTGATGAGGGCATATGCTCTACTAGGTTGGTTCATTTCCAAATCAAAGCATGCGTGTATAGGCAACAAAGGGAAGATTAATTGGCAAACGTTTGATAAAAATAGGAGAAGCAACGGAGATTATTGTGTTCAAAATCTGTCATATAGCATCTTTGACAATTTCAAGGGTCATACTCTAGTCATGCATGGACGAATCAAGCGGATTTTCGAAACAAATTCTGCTGTCATTGATATCTTACTACTGTAAAAGTTTGGTGAAGATCGGAAAATAAATGGAGAATTTATTGCATAAACAGGCTGTATTATAACCCAATTGGCAATTTCAAGGGCCATAATCCAGTCGTGCATGAGCAGATCAAACTGGTTTTCATAAAAAAGAATGCTCTTATAAATATCTAACGACTGTATAAGTAATGTGAAGATCCAAGAGCCATACTCCAGTCATGGATGAGCGGATCTGGTTGGTTTTTGAAAGGAATCGAGCTCAAGTATATATCTAACTACTGCATAGGTTTATTGAGATTCAATCAAAACTTACGACTAAATCGCGTAAACAAACATTTGGTTACGGACGCACGCACAGACATCAGATTTTGCCCAATGTTTGACCTTAAACTGCCCTAGACTTTCATCCTGACCTTAAACATATCGTCGGCTTCGATCCAAAAAGCCGTAAGTGCCCTTTTCCAAAAGGTTTTTGGAACGAAACCAACGATATGTAAGTTAGTGAGCGAGTGAGTTGGTTTTTACGGCACCGCGACACTGTATAGGTCATATGAAGCCATTCAGGAAAAACAAATGCTTGATCCACATCTTATTTACTTCGAGATGAAAATAATGGGGTATGGATCCAGAAAAATAATACTGCTGGAGAGTCTGAGATACACAAACTTCAGATTCTATTTCAAACCTTATTAGTCGCTTCTTATGTTCATGACAGGGTTAAGCAGTGGTCTAAATTGTTGTGCCACAATGGCATGCCCAAGAACCACATGGGGCTAAACATATGATATACCCATTTAATACATTTAATAATTTAGGAAGTTTAAAGTTTACTTTGCAACAAAAGGTGAGTAAACAATTACAGGAAAAGTATTTCAAATTTTCTGTCTATGTATGTTGGGGTCAGATTGATAACCCTCTTGGCATCTGAAATTAACGTTTTAGAAAGGCATGAAACATGGTAGCGGTCCAAGGCCCTTACAAATTTCACAAAGAGTTACCTGTTACCAATGTTCATCATTTAAATCGTATAATAAATTAAATTGACTTGAAATAAGGCAAAACACATCTGACCTTAAATTGACCTTGACCTTAATTGTGCACATATTTTATCTTAACGTGATGTTTTATTCAACTAAGATCAGTTCAGTGTAAAAATGTTGCAATATGCATTAAAACTTAAATAGTGTAGCAATATTTCATATTAAAAGGGAAAAAGGGAAAAACTGATGTCCTTCTTGGAGGTCATATTTGGTTCTGCATTGTTAAAATACATCTGGCCTCTAAATTGCCTCGACATTGACCTTACCTGGGACCTTATTTGGTCTTAATTTGAAGTTTTGTGCAACTACAATTGTTTCAATGAACAGGTGGAAGTATGCATGAAAACATGATACTATAAGCAACTGATCATTGAAATTGTGTGAATAGGGAAACAATGAAACATTTTCCTGTAAGTTTACATCTAAACTAGAAAAGACCTTGATCAAAGTGTTAGCTTATTTGATGGTAAATGCAATAACAATCATTTCAATGAACAATGTTTGCAATATGCATGAACACGTGAATAATGTAGCAATATTTCGACGTGCATGTAGAACACTGAAATTCGCAGCCATCTTGGACGCCATCTTGGATTATGAAGTCCTCATCAAGGGATGCTCAGTTAGCCTGGTATATTAATATGCTCAAGACTGGCGAACATTTAGGTATATAATATTGCTTGTTCCAATTTTATGGCCACGCTAACCCCAAAATCCTCTGATTGTCATTCCATAAGTGTTAAATAATAAATATGATGATACGACGTCATAGACGCCATGTTTAATTTATCCATAACATGTAACGATATAGTGATTTTAAAGGCAGCGATGCTAGGAGTAATCCTTACGATTGATGTCGAGGTAAAAACAGTTATTAGCCGATGTTTATATTTTAAAATATAAATGAAGTTAGTAGGTCAGGTGCGGTATTTTTTACCCAATTTGGTTCATGACTTTGATTTTGACCTTGCCCTATATAGCTAAATCTAGATGTTTACATATATATAAATGGCCATAGGCATGGTAATCAAAACTTATACTGTTTCCAAGACAAATATTGAAATACGACATAGATACAACTTAACATGTTATCAGGAGCAATTGTCTTTACAACTGGCAGCCATCTTGGACGCCATTGAATATCATGCGTTTGCAAGAGCTTCCAGATGGCCATCATACCTTTTCATAAACTTTGAACATTTCTCTACACAAAATATAAACATTTTGAGGGGTATGTTGAAATGCAACCAAAATCCTATTTTGAAGACTTTTCCCTACTTGACTACAATGACCATTATTTAAACCTTTTACGCTGTTGAACTTCTTTTTTATTTATAAATACAATTAAAAATTGGTGATTGAAAACACTGGACAAGACATGTGTATGAATTTATTATGTGATATACATATAGCATTTTGATAGTAGTAAAAGCAGATCCTGCAGATTTAAGGCATTTTGGCAGCTACAATTCTCGCTTCTCGCGAGAGTTACGCCACAACGGTGTACAAGCGTTTCATACATGTTTACATTGTTGTAAATAGTTTGTATAAATATTAACTTGCTACTTGATAAAATAAATGCAATGTGAAAAATGCAAATGCAGTTTTCATATTGCATCTAAATAATCGTTTTAATGAGTGTAATGGTAAATGGCTCTATATGGTTCTAAACAGTAAAAAAATGTGAATTTGGTCAGTAGAAAACAGTCAATGAAATCTTAAAGATATCGGTGACCCCTATTTTTTATTTCATATTTCAACAAGTTTTTGCATGGTCTTTCAAACTAAAAAGTTTAAACAAAATCTATTATTAAGAAAAAAATCACTTTAGTTTAAATGCGGATAATATTTGTGTATGCATTCTTCAAGATATATCAAGCAATAAACAGGGGTGAAAAGTATGGGCATCCATGGCCGTTTCTAATTTATGAAATTATGACTATAATAAGATCGCTCATACACATCTGAAAATGACATACATATGCATCCGAATAAGAATACTCCTATGTTTCACATTCACCATCGGGGTGTTTCTCGTGCAAACGCTTGAGAACTTAACCCTGTCTAACGCTTTGACCGCTTCTATAATATGAAAATAGCATGTGTTGTGCCTTTAACACGCTGACATGGTCGAAGTGGGGATAAACTATCAAATGACGGATTGTTGGTGCGGTAAGATAAGAAACGGAATGTAGCTATGCAGTAAGTTGAGCAGAATACAACTCCCGGATACGTCTTTAATTGTGGCGTACAAACCGTCTTTCACAGACGCGCCTTTGAGCGCCTCTGTAACTGATGGTTATTTAAAACATTAAAAATGGAGCATTTGTTCGTTGGCATTTTTCACTTCCCTAGGTTTTCTAGATATTTTGCACCAGACACTTTCCTTGTGGTTTACCCCTCCACTGCCAGGAAGGTTTTGCACATGCGCAACATTTTGTCCACTTCCGTTTTAGACTTAATATACTCCATCGATGTTTGGTAAAACTATTGGCCAAGTGTCAAACAGCTTGGGTCCCAATGAGACGCCGAGTTACTCGGCGTCTCATTCAGATCAAAGCTGTTTGCCCATGTTTCTACACTCTGGGTAGGGCAGTGAATGGTTTAAGTTTAAAATAGCTTGTGGAGGAAAGGGTTAGTCTCTTAAAGTCAGTAGTGTGTTGTTATGTACAACTTCAAAGAGATTGTTGTTCAGATAAGATGCTATATTTTAAACAAAATGTCTGTTCTCCCACTTTCAGACATGACCGATAGGGATTTAGCACATGTAAGAAAGTTCCACCTAACATGTCACGAGTCCGGAATATCCCTTGATCGCAAATAAATCATTTTAAATGGTAGACAAAATATCCACCACTCGTCAATTAATGTACGGTTACTGTCGGCTCCTACATGAATACTCATGGTGCGTTCTTACATTCTTGTTCTACACTGTTTACAATGTGTTTTATTCGCGTTCATATAGTCAAACACTGATATTTGCAGGTTTATTTGCTATTTTTAGTAAAAAGAGGATTGATATATCAATCAGTTGAGAGATTATCTTGCGCCTGTCCCTCGCAGAACTATCTTATAGGACTGACATGATAGTTGAACGCACCTAAATAGTAAATACAGTCGAACTTCGATAGGTCGAGCTCGTTTCGCTCGAACTGAAACAAAAGTCCCAAAGAGACAAAATTAAATTCGAAATAGCAAGCAGTATGGCTCCAGATCAGACGCCGAGTTAATCGGCATCTGATCTCGAGCCATACTGCTTGCTATTTTGACTAATGTGCTTTATTAAACACTCGATATAAGGTAGATTCTATTTCATAACTTTATCAACAAAATATTATCATATGCATTAGTTCGTGAAATATCGTTTAGCTTGAACTTCAGTTAAGTCGAACTAATTTCGAGAGTCCCAATGAGCTCGAGCTAATGAGGTTCGACTGTAATATTACCGATAATGGGATTGGCTCTGGACTTCCCAAAACTGTTTGCATATGTAGTCAAATCTTGATATGGACTGTTAGGATTAAACACGTTATTCTTATTCTCCCTTTCTCTACTTTTGTTATCGACCCCTCACTAATTATGATATATATGGACATATACAGTGGTAGGAATATGATTACTTCCTCCAAATAAAAAAAATGCGCAAGACACTGGACACTGACAACAATGTCGGCATTTGATCAGGCTCAATACTGGTTTACGTTGTATTTTAAATCTTTTAAAAAGACCATGAAAATATTGTGTTTTTTTTCAATTAAATTATTTGCATTTTGGTTTCGTTTTCGTTCTTTGTTACATTTGCTTTTTAACGATGACTAATTATGTTCCTCTCATTGTAAAAGATGAATGTTCATACAGTCGGGTTAATCCATCCTCAGTACCCAGGGATATTTTATCAACTACCCCGTATTGAACATCTAAATTTTACCATGCCCTTTCCGAAATTACCAACATAATATGGCCCACGTCACGCGAAAAGGGGCACTCGGACATAGCAAACAGTGTAGCCCCAGACCAGCCACCACGTCATTGACGTGGCGGCTGGTCAGGGTCTGCACCGTTTGCAATCATAGAGGACATCCAATTCTTACTTTAAATGAATACAAATTGTAAATTTCGTGACTAGCTGCTGGAATAATAGCGCTTACAAAGAGCTGAGTCAGC
>JAULCE010197412.1:0-11444 GCA_032359355.1 Macoma nasuta | reverse complement strand
TGAGAAAGTTGCGCAGCAATCTTGCGCTGATGCTCTTGGTGAAGAGAAACTGGCTATTAGTGCAGATTAAGTATGCTGCTGGTCAGAGTCTTTACTTATACAATACACTGAAACTATCGTTTATGTATGCCCATACATACCGCCGCGTCTCCGATGTGGCGTCTAGTTAGGATCTACCCTGCCTGTTACCACACTGTAAGCCGTGTTTTGTTATTTACCACTATGATTACTACATTATGATCAGACGACATTTAACACTACTCTCCACAGTTAGCACTTACTCGTAACAAGCAAATAAATGTCGTCTGCTAAAATTATCGTTTGCTTCAATTTCTAAACATCGTCCGATGTATTTTTCAATTTTACTGCACTTTTTGTCTGAGTGTCGAACAGCTTGGATCCAGATCAGACGCCGAGTTACTCGGCATCTGATCTGGATCTAAGTTGTTTGAAAAATCACCTCAGTTGTGAATGGCAGGCTAAGGGTTAATCATTACCTCATATGCTTTTTTGTACTAATTCACAATGAAGGATCAATATCTAAGCAAAAGGATTATACCCCTTCCATTGTTTGGAAAATACTGTAGGAAATAAGCATTTGCTCTGACATCATGAGCAAATGCTCCACTTCCCATAATGTTGTCAAAAGTCATCAGATCTGCTAAAGTTGTTTCAAAAGACTTGATTATGAAGTAAATTGTTAAAGAGGCATTGAAGCAGTGAATCTGCAATTTGACTGTTGAGGTTGCAAAAAGACCTCTTTAAATGAACAGAGTTATGAAGTCCATCTCTGGCACTACTTGTGCCGACTTACATCAATATCCTCTGGGAATAGATCATTGCTGAACGAGCCATCTTCAAAGTCCACCTCGTAGTAGGTCTGATCCTTGCAGTCTGTCACCTCGGCCAGGTAGTAGCGGGTGTTTTTGTGCTTTGCGATCACCTTGTCCCCGTCAGACAGCTTCGAGAGTACGCCATTACGTGTTTGCTGAAACAGTCAGTAGAACAGGATTGACCCTTTACTCCATACGCTACCTTTAGACTCATTCACAATGAAAGATTATGCTGAAGATTAGGAAGATAATCTAGATGAAAGGAAAACACTCATTTTGATTGGCTTTGAAAATACTGTGAAAAATGGAGCATTCATTGGCAGTCTGGTAATGGTCTACACTATTAGCCCATGGGTCTAAGACTTTGAGTAATTACGGTACTTTCTATATACAAAGTCAACACTGAATCTATGAAATGTCTTGAATGTTTCTCATACCTTAGCCTTAGCAAGCTGGACATGTTTTGAGCACGTCACGTACACCGGGTGGGGCCAGTCGCTGGTTTCAAACAGCACCCCGGCGGCGTGAGCACACGTTACGTGGAAGGAGAGGGTACACCTGCCATTGGAGCACTGCACGCAGGCCTTGCTCAGCTTGGCATCCAACATAGAATGGCTGCAGTACTGGCATTTCTGCATGAGGAAGAAGCATAAAGAATGAGTATATCATGGTGGCAATCAAAAGTTTGGACATAAAATTACAATATTATCATTAGTTTTCATCTAAAACCATGTATGTGCCATTTTTTTAAAAATGGCACATACATGGATTTAGATGAATACAGACTATTTTTACTAAAATGTGGTAAGTGCCTTTGGCTAAAATGACAATTGCGTGTTTTTTTAAGAAGAAAAATAACAAAACATTATTCTTTCTAAATCAATGCAACTGCTATGTCAAAATGGCACCAACATGGTTTTAAAAGAAAAACAAACAATATGATCTTTGAATTCAAAGAAATCAAATGGTAGACTGTTCTGGTTCCCGTTGCAATATAATTCGACTAAAAAATAATAACCTGCATAAATTTGGGCAATTTATTCTCTAAACAATTTGATACTTATATAATTTCGTAACAAACATCATGTAACACAATACAAGCAAATGCTTCATTTCCTACAATATTTCAATACAATTAAAACATGGCAGGTTTGTTTTTTGCCTAGGCAGTTCTTTTACATTGTGAACAGGTACACTCAGGCACAACAGTTTCAACAGATGTTCTTGTAATACATACCAGTTTCTGCCTAGCTGCAGAGATTTTAAAGGTGTTAATAGGTTCTCTTTTCTGGATATTTTCAAACTTGACCTCTTTTATCACCAGGGCACAAACAACGTGGGCCCAGTTGCCGTCACAAGTGGGCTTCAGGGCTCCGCCCCGTAAAAAGCACAGTGAACATTCCTGTAAATGGAACAATAAACAGTGTTCCTACCTTGTCAAGCAAATCAAAATCCTTAAAAAGTCCCAGTGAAATATACAGTTAAACCTCAAACTCTCTTAACTGTAAATATAACTAAAATGTGGTTTAAAAGACAGGTTATAGCTTACTGCAGGCAAAAAGTAACACATTCTATGTTACTTTTTGCCTGCATAAAGCAGCCACCTAACATTAAGAACACATTCTGTTTTTGTTATAAAGGTGTCTGGTTTAGAGAGGTTTTACTGTATTTGATCTTTGCATACTGAGTTGGACAACTTCAGAGTGCTCCTTCAGGGCTGGCATGCAACAACAGATTCTCAGACTGGAGACTCCAGAATGGCGACCAACTTCTACCAACCTATTCTCAGACTCGAAACACAAATCTTCCAGAAGAGGGTTCCCATTTTTGAGTCACGAGTCTGAGACTCCCTTGGTGAAAACAATGCCAGGTTTTGATGCAAAAAAGTTTGTAGTAAAACGTGTTATTTAGGCTTATAAAATATTTATTGGGGGAAAAACAAGATTGCTTTACAGCAATGGTTAAAAACAACTTTTCCAAAACATTGTAAAATAAGTAAATGTTTGAAAATCTAGGCAAAAAGAAGTCTTTTTTTTTTGTATTGTAATCTATGTAGGTACTGGAGCTTTTGCTTGTTACAAGCAAACGCTCCATTTCCTACAACGATTTCAATAGCCATCAGTTCCAGAGGTGCAAAAAGGCACTTCTGTGGAGGACGGGGTCGAGTACTCACTGCAGAAAGAGTTTGTCGGACACAACGGCTACATCTCCACACAGATTCATGATCCTCATAATTCACACCATAACAGCCTGAAAAGTACAGATCAGTTGCATGACATCTCAAAATTTCTCTTTCTTCTATTGTAATCTGTTAATTCTTAAATAAACTAAATCTATTGATCATAGATTAGAGATGCCTTCTTTAGGATATATATGCCTGCTTTAGGACTGGCCAAAGATTGTTGGCAAGATGGTTCAGTGGGAAAACAGGGAAATTGTTTAAATATTTCGAAAGCCCACCTTTTTTCAAATAAGCTGTTCTCATAATCTTCTATACTTCTTTGTGTAAGAAACAACTCATCATATACAATAAAACGACACTCTTTTTACAGATCAAGTTTTTGTAAAAAAGTGTCCTGTTTAATGCAGGTGACTGCTAAATGCAGGCAGGAAGTACTACAGAAAGCTCCTAAAGCTCCTATGTAACCTGTCTTCCTGTCTTAAAAACGACATTCTAGTCATATTTCCCTCGTCATATTTCCGGCTAAGAGAAGTGTCCGGTTTATAGAGGTTTAACTGTATACTTACTTGCATGTACACAGACTTCGCAGTCATCACACACCAACAAGGGACTCAAACCATCCTCGTCCAGCAGCGTGTTTGAGCCAAAGGGGTTCGGGTTGTCTGTGCTGGAGGCAAAGCACATCTCCGGAATCATGGGCAGTGAGCGTTCGGGTAGTGACCGTCTTCTCTTTGGGCTCTTCTTGGGAGATCTAGTCTCTGACCCATCGGGCCCGTCTGGAGCAATCTGAAACAGAGGGAATGTATCAAAGTAAAAGGAGACTATATCACATGATTGTAGGACTGGAAAATTCCTCCCGTACGCTCATTCTGCATGGTAAAATTTCATGAAGGACAAGTGAACCTTCCTTCGTTTGTCTATATGCACTTTTTAACTATGTTTATATGTAGGCCATGTAACGCATACCTCAATTTTCCAGTTTTAGATTTAATACTAATCATTACCATCTTTCCATAAATTCTCCATCTCTTTCTGCTACATGCTAAATATTTCAAGCTTAAATGCATCACTTTACCATTGGTGCATGTTTAGGGTAAAGAGATATTCGGTAGAGACCGAGTGTATAAAAAGCATAGATACAGAGTACACAAATAGTCAAACCTGTCTTGTGCGCCATTAAATAAGGTATCATGATAAATATCAAGGGTAGGTTGTTGGTAATGCAGAACGAAAGAGGTGCAGAAAAATCTTTTTATCATTTTAGAGCTTTCTGTATTACTTCCGTTCTGCATTAACTGACCATCTGACTTAAAGTCCATATAAATTGATACAAAGGAAGAAGTTGGGGATTAAATTTTAAATTTACTAAACAAATATTTGTTATATCAGAGTGTGCTGTAAGTGTGCATCACTGTAAAGGGTTAAATCCAATTTACCTTGAATGGTGCAAAAAGGCTGCAGATACAGCAGTAAGGGCCTTGCCTGGCCACTGCTCTGTTGAACTCCTTCTCTGCGTCGAAGTCCAACGGTTTGTTCTGCCACACGTTGACTAGTGGCTCTGCCCATGGAGCTGTCACCTCTGGCTGAAGCTCAGACTCCATAAAATCTGTGTGATGGTTAAAGTGCAGAAAACATGTAATATTATTTCCTGTTCACCCTTGTCCTACTGAACTGCTATCTAATGGAATTTTTTAAAAGTGTAGACCCAGATCAGATTGCTCCTCCATGGCTTCTTGAGGGGCCATCTGATCTTGGTATTCACGGTTTATCATAATAACTCTATTTTTACAGTTATATGATGGTTTATTCAGTTCATATTCATAGAGGAAGAAGTTATACTAAAATATTCAGCAGGATATAGGTTCTTATATAACATTTCTATATGCAGAACAGATCAACTCTGATAATAGACTTTTATTTCAGAAATATTTTGATTTGCAGTGTTGAAACCAGATTTTGTCCACAGCAAGCTGTTTCTAGAACTAGTTGCTTATGTTTAAATTAGCGTTTGAAAACCCATCTGCCCTATTATGACAGCCTAGACTTGTTTACATCAAATCCTGTGCTGTGAGTCAAAATCCATTATCTATTTGTACAACAATACACAAAACATATGCATGTTTGACTAACTTTTTACATGCCAGTCACTACAAGTTTAAAACTTATCTTCTTGCCCATTCTGACATGTGGTCAATTTTTTTAAATGAACATCAATGACAAAAGTAAAATGTACCTAGTGTCCCATTTTCATCCTTGGCTTTGGTTTTCAGTGGACTTGGTCTGCCCCTCTGCTTCATTTTTGTCTTGATCATGTCACCACCTGATTCTGGGTTCCCGTCTTCCCCTGAATACTGTCGCTCCCGCTTCTTCTCTTCTGCATGCAGCTCCTTTAGACTTTCCCTGCCCTTGTCTTTCTGCATGGATTTCCGCTGGGTATTGGAGTCCTTCAGATGCTATTAAGAAACAGAATGGCGTACGTGCAGCTCCTAACTTATGGGTTTTGTTTTGAAAATTGTACACTTTACTAAACTACAGCTATTCGTATTACTGATATTAATTGTCCTATAACAATAGGCCTATCATATCTAACATTTCATTATTGAATGTAGTGATATTCATTGCTGGTAAAGAAATTTCAACTTATCTGCAATTTATTATTATAACCAGGGTTTGACAAATTAGCATTCCTAGAATCCTGAGGAGACACTAGCCTCAAATAGTCCCTTCCACTTAATCGTCCTAAAATGTAATCACTATGAATGATCTTTGAACATTGTGGGAAATAAAGCACTTGCTCATCATGAGCAAATGATCAATTTTCCACAATATTTTCAAAACCGTTCAAATTTAGTATTTTCATTTCCACAAGATTGTCCTCTTTTGCGCCAGATGCTTCAGGTAAAATGGTTAAAGTACTGTTACCTGTTTGATTGACAATGGTAGAATAGTTCATCGTTTATTCCAGCTCTTCAGTCAAAAATTCTCCCAAAAAATATCCTAGTGCAAATAGCACTGTTGATGTCAAGCCCTGATTATATAATATTTCTACCAAGTTCAAAATAACAAATCTAAAATGCTTACAATTGCACATTTCTATTTTCATTGAAAATTACATGCAAATTAGCAATTCACTGCCACATGCCAAATATATTAATTGTTAATAAAAATATAAATTTTCATTACAACAAGAGTTTCTACCCTTATAAGCTGTGCCATGAAATAAGATATATCTTTGATGCTTTGAATACAGAATAGTCATTGTAGATCAAAAAGCAACCCTATTTCTAACACGGCATCAAATAGAAGTTTCTTAACTTTCTCCAAGTTGGGTAAAACTGCCGAGTGACAAATAATACAGAAACTGATCAATGAAACAATGTAAACATACCGGCTGAAACAATCCTGTTTTGTTCAGACCTTCATTTATCTTTTCTCATGGTATAGCTCACAAGGGTCCGACAAGAGTTTTTTTACCAAAATTGTGTGCAAAATGCTATAGTTGACACCAGTTTTGTGACCAAAATTTTGCGGCAAAGGGTACATATACTCTTTGACACAAAATTGGGTCACAAAACTCCTGTTGGACCCCTGTAGTATGGCTCATAACACTTTACCACATTGATATGCCTTTTTACACCTCTGAAGAAGTTTGCATTTGAAATATTGTGAGAAATTGAGCATTTGCTCATCATTATATCAATGAGCGAAAACTCAATTTCTCACAAAGTTTTAAAAAATCATTAAAACATGGCCTTTTCCTTTCTGCTACATTTTCTTGAATATTTGTTATTCCTTTTCATCGGAAGCTGCCATTGTAAATGAGTCTAATGATAGCATATGACATTAAGGGTCAAAGCTCACTGATGCACTACCTATACTACTCTATCTGTTGTTCATCCCTCTGTTGAGAGATGCTTTCCGTGGTATCTGGGCCAAGCATGCGATTATTACTAAACTACTGTCACTAGCCTATCTCCACATGGATAACTGTTAATCAACGAGTTTACACCACGCCACCAATATGCTCACCTTCTTGGCGTGTGAAGGTTCAGACTCGTCATCCGTGTCGGTCAAGCTAGTTTTACTTTTATTCTCCTTGGCCCTGTCTGGATTAGACTTCCGCCGGCGCCTTGCAACTGTCTTGCCAGTTCCAGTGAATGAGTTATAACTAGTAGTCTGTATGACAGTCTGGATCAGGTCGAGATTTCCGCTGTTCATTGGGTACACTGGTAGCCCATCCTGATCTGACTTTACTACACTCCCAACACACATAGAGTTGCTGCCGAGAGAATAATTAGACAAAGTGTCTGGATCACTTTTTATACTTGCTGCATCAATGTCATTTTCCAGTTTTAAAATCGGGGCTTCCATTTCTAGCATTGGAGCTTCCATTTCCAGTGTTGGTGGTCTGTTGTCATCACTGTCCTCCCCATCAAACAAGTGTGTAGGCATTGTACAATTGTAGGATGATGGGTCATTGCATAAACTGTTCACTGGGGATGAGAGACAAGAAGTAAATGTCTGAGATATTGGAACTATAGGCTGTGGAATTAACTGCATTGGCTTGTTTGGACTTTGCAACCTTGGTGGTGGAGATGCTTCTTTGAACTCTACCACTGCAGGCCTTGAATTTTTAACATCATTTGTCACTATCCCATTGTCTGATGATGTTTTGTTATGCGATTCAATATTCCCTGAAGAGGCATTTCCTTCCCCTATGTATGTGTTCACATTATCAGTCTTATTCACTATTGCAATATTAACAGGACTTTCCTTTTGATTTTCCCCTTGAGACAGTACTCTTATAGTTGAAGGCAATACCTGCGAGCTAACAGTTTTCAAAGCTTCTGAGACATGTGTAGTTAACACGGTTGCATTTCCATTAAGATTGGCTAACACAGATGCTTGATTACCAATAAGTGATACCACACTCTGTCCTGCAACAACGTTGCTTTTCACTGCTGCTTTGTTGGAGGCAAGCAATAAACTAGACACTGTCTGCCTTGTTGGTTTTCCAGAAGTTGCTATTTTACTTGATGGAACTGTGACCAGGTTTGCCTGTGTCACTTTGAGAACTTCAATAACATTCTGACTTTGCTGTGGTACAGTTTTTACCAGTTTTATAGCAGCATCGTTTTGTACAATAACATGGCCAACATTATTTTTTTTCCCCTGTGATGAGGCAGAAGTAACGAGGTTACCTGCTGACATGACTACTCCGGAACTAGCTGTTGTAGAAGTACTGGAGATAGGCCTCATCACAGGAATATGGACTAAAAAAGTCTGATTTCCACTTGTTACAAAACGCTGCTGCATGTTCATCCCACTTGTATTCCCTCCCTGAAACTGCATCAGATTTGGATTGTTAACAGTAACAATCTGAGGCTGAGTAAGTAGGCTGTTCCCCAAAGATGTGGACTGAACCATGTTTTGGATAGTCTGGGGTCTGACGACAACATTTGGCGATGGCCTTACACTCATGTTTTGACCACCAATCATGCTATCCCCTTGCAACGGTAACTGCAGTGGTGTCACATTCTGGCCTTGAAATAGAACATTATTACCACCAGGCTGCAGGGCAAGCAAGTTCTGACTGGTTGTTTGCTGTGGCATTGTAGACTGACTGACTCTGTTGACACCTTGATTTGCACTTGAAGATAAAATGGAAACGTTCTGAAAAGCCATGCTACCGCTTTGCATGGTATGGGTAGGTCTTATCACTGACTGAGTATTAACTGCCTTATAACCGGTGTATTGAAGTGGATGGCATGAAGACTTGAGAGTGACTGGTGACAACTTTGGGGATTGCAGTGATGCACTGGATTCTGGAGATCTGACAGTAATTTGTGGGGATGACAATGGTGAATGACTTGGGAAACCATGAAATCTGGCTGCACCAGTAGGACTGACTCTTGGCTTGCTTAACGGTAAATAGCCTTGGGGAAAGACACTTACTGGTGACATTTTTGATACAGGCGATCTTAATGCCTGGACCACTGGAGATTTCACACCTGATCTAGGAGATTTCATCATTCCTGCATCTCCAGCAGAATTTGGAGATATGTATGACCTTGGTGAAATTATGACATTTGATGAAGCTCCACCAATAGGACTGCTCAGACCTTCTGGATTTTCTGCTTTATTAACATCGATTTGTAAACTTTTGCACAAGTCAGAGTGTGAGGGATCTACCGATATTTGTTTTTGAGAATAGGAGACGTTCTGAACTTGAGCTGGAGTATGCAATGCTGTGGACAATTTGTTGATGGTGGACTGCAGATTCATACCCATACCAGTGCTATCTATTAGGTTTAGTGTAGATGGGTCCCCCTGACTTGCGAGTAGAGAAAAGTCTAAACTATTTGATGATGCGTGCTTTCCGAACTCGTCACCATACATTGGGTTTGAAGGATTTCTAATAGACTGCATCAGTCTACTTGACACAGTCTCTTGGAAAACAGGTCTTGAGATCAGTGGTGAATTGTTCATCTGCTGTGATGATATCCCAGTTTCCAGAATGTTCACTCTTGAGGTAGCTTTCTGTCGGGCAACTTCGTTCTGGTACTCAACATATCTGTGAGATTTGTTTGTTTGTTGCTGGATTATATCATGAGTCAGCTGGATCAACTCTCGTCCCAAGTCTTTATGCTTCTCCACTAATTCCTTTGGGACATCAGTCTTTTCTTTCACTTCAGCTTTATCACTCTCAGTTCCTTTTTGATTCTGTTGCTGTGACAGAGCCATTTTTTTCTTACACACGTAACTCTGTTTTATTCCTGAAGCTACTTCTCCCTTTACTTCAGCTGTGTTTCTTTCACTCACACCACCATCCTTTTTGTACTTCTGCAGAAACTTGCTTGTTTGATCTTTCAAGTCTAGAATTTCATCTGTTATATCAGTCTTCACTTTTTTCACGTCTGGTTCAGAAAGTGGTTTGTCATCATCAGTCTTCTCAGTATCATGAGTTTCACTCCCAGAATCAATTTCCTTCTTCTCAGAAGCCTTAAAAGAGTATGGATTATATGGCCTTTTAGAGGCATTTCGTGGACCTATGTTATCTTCAATTGAGGCTAAAAATGCTTCTTCAAATGACTTTTTAATTATTTTTTTCTCTGGTTCTTTCTTGACAACTTTTTTGTCATCATTGAGATACATTTCAATCTTTGCTTTGGTAGGAGTAGATAACATTTCCTGCTTTTCTGGAATTTCCTGTTTCACTGTTGCAGCTTTAGCTGTTACTTGTTTCTTTTTCACGTCTTTCGGAGGCTCAGACTTTATTACAGTCTTGGCTTCCTTTTTAACTTTTCCGGAATCAGCTTCTTTTGTGGTCTTTTTGATAGTAGCAGTTTTAGCTTTAGCACTGTTGGCAGGCATTTTTCCCTTGACTCCTGCCAGCTCTTTAACAGTCGACTCTTCAACATCCGTATCACTCTCTGTGTTTACCTTGAAATACTTGACTCCTCTTTTCTTGTTTGTTTTTCTTGAGTCAGTGTCTGTACTGTCAAAATCATCACCTGTTGGGTACACAACAGCACAATACAGTTAAACTCAAATGAAGCCACTCAATATAGCCCATATGGGCAGCCTTAAAGTCTACAGAAAGGTGATAGCTTAACACAGGTCAAAAATAATGCACAACCCTCCCATCAATTATGGCTGATATCTTACTGTGGCCTTAAAGCATGCTTTTTTAACCTTTTTTGCATGCACATGAAATACTAGCTTTAAGTTATTACAAGTAAAAGTAATTTCTGTGCAAGACAACAAATTAATAACCCATTTTTTTCTAGCACATGATTTGATGCTTAGTTATACAATGGAAAGTATTAATTGTAGTAATATTTGTAGCCGAAACTTTAAGCCTAGATAAAATGCTTTTAAAGCACATGCAATGCCTTCAGATTTCAGAACTGAAAGTATTATTTGTGTGAAAAACTTTCAGAGGGGACATACTCAGAGATGAAAATCTTCATTCATACTTTTTTTCTTTCAAAGATTTACAATTAAGTTATCACAATCAAATAAATATATTGAAACAAATTTGAAACCGTGTAGACCAGAAAGTAAGGGCCTGTAAAAGAGATTATTTTCTCCAATCAGTTGAAATCAGCTGATTCCATGAATATTAATTACAGATCTGGTTAAAACAATCCACACTGACTACACCCATTTCATACTGGTAACTTGCACTGTAACTGACAGTGTCTTTGCATGAAGTTGCACGTCTTTTCATGTCTTGTGCAGTGTTTAGTAGGACTGCAACTTGTTTGATAACTGCTCTGGTTTTATCATTACCAGTAATGTTTATGAAAAAGTAAACAAGAGGACCATAATGGTCCTATATCGCTCACTTGATAAAAGGGCTACAAAAACACCATTTCAAAAAGTCTCTATGATATAGGTATATAAGGAAAACTGGCCCCGCCCCT
>JAULCE010197301.1:591-11447 GCA_032359355.1 Macoma nasuta | reverse complement strand
TCATTATGCACTTACGACAGTCTTGCGTTAAGCAGTCGATGTACATACAACTTGAAATTCTATTCTCTTTTTTTGAAAAAAAACCCCCAAAACAATAACAAATTTTCAACTTTATTTATGTTGAGTGTACTCGATTCAAATTAAAATGTATTATTCTTCAGGTTTCTTGAAGCTTACTACAAGGCGACGTTCGAGTTACCAAACGGCATGACTTTTAACAATGTGACAGCCAAGAAAACCCCTGAGGGTTGGTCACAGTTGATCAACAAGCGGTATTGGGCACCTGTTGACAAAAATGCTGAAGTGCTTGAAAAGAAACCTATTGTTTCTGACACCGCCCAAGTAGCTAGCGCTGGCTACGTACAGAAAGACAACTTTAGAAAGGCTTCCATACAATGGCTAGAGTACTCGATGGAACTTGCTAGACGGAATGGAGAGAATCTGCATATACAACACGCGTTGAACGATGGCGAAAGTCTTATCGTGGGCACGAAATACAAAGTCGACGGAAGAGCTGGCAACACCGTTTACGAATACCACGGTAAGACGTTTATGTCAATTAACTCTAAGTATACTATCGTACAATCTCGAGGGGTTTTAAACCAGAATGCACTGCTGTTTAGGCGCAAGCATGACAAAACAAATAGCAAAAATTAGCAATGTGTTAGGTACATTTTTTATCATTGGTTTAATTTATATGCTAACTTTCAGGCTAAAACGGGACAGACCATGGACCAACTCTATGCCTTGACACAGATCAAAAGAAAAGTGCTGACACACGACCTGCGCTTTGAGTATGCGTACATCTGGGAGCACGATTGGTTAAAACAAGTTAAAGTAGATCCTGACATTGGAGAATTTGTCGCGAGGCTCGACATTCAAGAACGGCTTGACCCGAGGGAATCCTTTTTTGGGGGTCGCACCAACGCTGCCAAACTTTATTTCAAAGCCGGGGATGACGAGACAATAAAGTACATTGATTTTACAAGGTACGTATCAATCGTTAAAAAGTTAATTGATGAACACAAAACGAGTCTCGTTAATTATTGTACATGGATGTGACTTTTGGACTCCTATTGATTGAATTCTGTGTTATTTCAGTTTGTATCCGTACGTCAACAAATACGAACGTTACCCTGTGGGTCTCCCTGACGTCATCACTAGCGATTTTGGTGACTTCGACACGTACTTCGGCATAGCGAAAGTCAAAATATTGCCACCCCTTGGTCTCTATCACCCTGTTCTACCTTACCGATCCAATGAAAAGCTCAAGTTTCCTTTGTGCGGGGTATGCGCAGATACCGAAAACCAAGTAGCTTGTCGTCACACCGACGACCAGAGAGCCCTTGTGAATACTTGGTGCACCCCAGAGATCACAAAGGCATTAGACAAAGGTTACACCATCATTAAAATCTACGAGATTTACAACTGGGACCAATCGACGCAATTCGACCGTGCCACAAAAGAGGGAGGGCTATTTGCCACTTATGTTAATACCTTCCTCAAATACAAACAGGAAGCGTCTGGGTGGCCTGAGTGGTGGAAGAGTCAGGATGAGAAAGACAAGTATATCCGTGATTTTCTCCAAAATGAGGGTGTCCAGCTAGATCCTAGCAGCATCAAGAAAAATCCCGGACTAAGAGCCCTGGCCAAGCTCTGCCTGAACAGGTAAAACTATGATAATAAATCATTGTGCAAAGTACCTTAACTTAGTTCGTTTATTATACTCTAGTATCTACTTGTCATGTTTTATGTCCTCACGACCACGTACGTTTTTTATGTATATTTACAGTTTCTGGGGAAATTTTGGTCAGCGACTCAACCAAGGTGTATGTCAGTTTATACACGAGTCAGAATTGGATACATTCTACAAACTCCTTACAGACCGTACAAAGAATGTGAAGGATTTCCATATCATTAATGACGAACACCTTCACCTCGAGTACGAACACCAGTCTGGATTTGTGCCCGAAGACATGAAGACAAATATTTTCCTGGCTACATTCACCACCTGTTGGGCACGTCTCAAGTTGTACAGCGTCTTGGACAAGCTAGGGGACCGGGTCCTTTACTACGACACCGATTCCGTTATCTACATATGCCGGCCCGGGCAATACGATCCACCACTGGGCGATTATCTAGGTAGGTGTTTGTGTATGATCATTAAACTTTAATGAAAATGTAAGAAAACAAAAGAAGTCTGCTCGATCCGGTACTAGAGAACGTTGACATTACCCAGTACTGGCAATGAACATATGATAAAAACCGAGACTGCTTTTTTTTTGTTCCCATCTTCGGGATATATTTTGTGCTTCCTAAAAATGCTTGCCAACTAAATAAGCATTATTTGTATACGTGTTGTCGTTACTTTACAGGCGACCTGACTGACGAATTGGACCACGTAGATTACATCGTGGAATTTGTAAGCGGCGGCCCTAAGAACTACGCCTATGCCACAGCAAAGGGGAACCGAGTATGTAAGATTCGCGGATTCAGTCTCAATTATACGAATGCACAGCTTCTCCACTTTGACTCTGTAAGAGCCATGGTGGGTCAAATTGACTTATCCATGCCCTCTACCTACAACGACAGGCAAAACGGAAAACGGAAATGGAATGAGGACAGAGACACGCCCTCCAAGACCATCGTCATAAGCAACCCAAGCAAGATCTCCAGAGACAAGTATCGCAACTTGCTCTACAACAAAGAAGAAAACAAACAGTATCGGGTCGTGTATAATAAAAGGGTCATACGAGAAAATCTGGACACGCTACCGTTCGGCTACTAGGGGTTCCTATTTTGTTTTTTTAATAAGAGACGATATGTGTCTTTGTCAATCTGAACTATATTATATCGTTGAGGGAGGCGAGTGGTCGACGACAATTATTGCAAAATATCAACAGAACACAAACCAAGGCCGTATGTGAAGTGGCGAAGCGTATCGTAGAGGGATCCATTAATCCATTAAGGCGTGACGTTCACACCTTCGAAAGGAAACGTTTGGTGCTAGGAACATTGGCCTCTGACCGCGTCAGCGTGTTGAGTAAAAAAAAAGGGAGCTACAAAGACATCCTACCTTTATACCAGTTTTGTTACGAGAGCAATACGTTGTACAGACCATAATCGACGAAATGAGAAGATACAGGAGAGCACGGGAAGAATAAGAAAGGCCCGCTGAACGAATCCGACATGAATAAATGTCCCGAATGTCTCCGGACATTTTCCAGAAGGGATGTCATGCTCAGGCATCGTCGAAATCTACTAGGTACTTTACATCACTCCCTGGCATCTGATAATAGCTACCACGAATCATCGCCGCCACGTGTTAAGGTCATCCCGCCGCCGCCGCCGACGCCGCCGCCGCCAAGCCTATTAAAGGACCAGTCATCGGTCAGTCATATCAGTGACCTATCGCCACCGCCGCCGCCGCCTCCAGAACACGGCTCTTTGAAATATCAGTCACAGCCCTTGAACAGTGTCTCCTACCGTTAGAACCCTGTGCAAGTTTTATGGTAGCGGGTCCCACAGGGGTAGGGAAAACCAGATAGACGTTTACTTTTCTTTTGCAGCTAGATTTCTTATATCGATAGCCGCCCACAAAGATAATGTATTGCTACGGAATTTACCAATCTTTATTCGAACAGATGGAAAGTCGACTTTCTACTTTAACTTTGCACCAGGGTCTACCTACAATGACGGAGATCGAGGCATTTGCCGGTGGAGAACATGATCTTATAATTTTGGATGACCTTATGCAGGACGTACTCGAGAGCAAGACTGCGGAATTATTGTTTACGCAAGGTTGTCACCATAGGAACTTGAGCGTCGTGTTCATCACGCAAAACATTTACGGTCAAGGCAAATCGGCGAGAACGATCGCTCTGAATTGCTGGTACATGGTGCTCTTTAAGAACATAAGAGGTACATCTCAGATTCAACACTTGGGGAGACAGTTGTTTGCAGGAAAATCCCGCGTACTCACCGACGCCTTTGAAGACGCAACTAAGGTACCCTTCGGCTATCTCCTGGCAGATTTGACACCCATGGTACGCGACGATTACCGCCTTAGATCCCGTATATTCAGAGGAGAAGATCTCGTCCTGTATGCTTATAAGAGACACCTCTAACGAGAGGACACCAGCCATGAGCCGTTTGTTGAGAAGTCAGCGGACTTATTTCGCAGTGTTTACATCCAAGACATCGGACAAGCAAAGACAACCGTTACTGGATACCATAACTAAAGATCAGCCGAGAGCCTTTATACAGATTGTCGTCAATTTTTTGCAAAGAACTCTTCCCGTGTCATATACCTTACTCTCCAATTTAAAACGACACAGACGCCTATTTAGGAGTTTCGCCAATACGGTACTTCCTCTCAAAGAAAAAAGAAAATTGCTACGAAGGCGAGCAAAGGTGATTCAGACATTTCTTAAAGCCGTGGAGCCTTCGTTGAAAATCTACTTAAAATGAGTTCAGTACAAAAGTCGGTATTGTTACCGTTCGAAAAATACCAGAGACTCATTGCAAGCCGAGAAACGCAAACTAAGGACAGTGTTTCAGCAAGCGAAAATAAGAAAACCAAACCTTCAAAGACGCCTTTTGCAAGAGAGCAACTGGGGCCTCCCGGTATACCCGCGAGGACACATAGCAAACGTCCGAAGAAGAAAGTGACCAAAAAACGATGGATAGACGTGTAGAGATGTCAGATTGGAAAGAGTATTTGGCCGCCATTTATTTTGACCCGAGCCACGCCGGAAGCTTAGCCGGTCCTGACAAACTGTACGAGGCAGTGAAAGCCGAAGGAAAGTCTAAAATAGGAAAGTACAGAATCGGAAAATGGCTGAGAGATCAAGCCGCCTACTCTTTGACCAAAGGCGTGAGACGCAAGTTCAATCGGTCTAGAGTAATAGTTGAAGGTCTTGACAGTCAGTGGGACATTGACCTAATGGACATGAAAGGCGTGGCCTATACGAATTACGGTTTTCGTTTTGTGTTGGTAGCCATCGATATTTTCTCAAGGTACGCTTGGTGCATACCCGTTCGCACCAAAGGGGCTAAAGATGTCACTGAAGGGCTCTAGCGGATGTTAATAGGGTCGAGACAACCGAAAGTCATACGAACGGATAAGGGACGAGAATTTAACAACAAAGACGTCTTCAAATTTCTATCAGATTGTGGCATTCGTCATTTTAATGCCGAAAATACAGAAACGAAATGCAATTTCGTTGAGAGACTCATAAAAATCTGAAACATCGGATTTTTCGCTATTTCATTCATAATAGAACGCAGAAGTACCTGGACATATTAGAAGACATCGTGCGTAGTTAAAACACTACCGTACATTCTAGCTTGGGAAGAACGCCAGCGTCTATAGATAAAAGCGTCGAACAGGAAAGCAGATATGAACAGTACCTTATACGTGAACAGAGATCAACAAAAACAAAACGTCGCAAACTAATGACATCGACTACCGACAAACCGAGGCAGCGACGTTACCATTTTTACGTAGGTACAGTGGTCCGTGTTTCGCATATCAGAAACATCTTTGACCGAGAATACTCTCAAAAATGGACAGGAGAACTCTTTAAAGTAAAGCGCCGATTCAGGAGGGAAGGCTTGCCCCTATATGCGCTTGTAGACTTGACGGGCGAAGACGTAAAAGGCACATTCTACGAACCTGAACTACAATCAGTGAATGTTGACGACAATACGGAATATTTTGTAGAGAAGGTTTTGAAGAGAAGAACCAGGAATAAGAAACGCGAAGTTCTTATCAGGTGGTTGCACTGGCCTGCCAAAAAGTTTGACTCCTGGATTCCCGAAGCCGATCTAAAAAACATATACTTAATAAGAGATAACAAGCGATAGAAACAATGTGATGTCAAAATGGAAAGAGGAAACAGCCAAGAGTGGCAATTGTTTGGCAGCAGAGTTCCTAAAGCCGAAATTGTGTACATGTGTCAAATTACTATAGTCTATATCATTATTGTGACTTCCATCGTGAACTTGTCTCTCAACAACGGCAACGCTGAATTGTGGATAAGTTTACTCTGTAGCGCTATTGGTAACGCCCTTCCATCGCCGACCCTGAGTCATGGACGAGCACTATCTGTTTCTGAACAGCGACTTATTAAAAGATCAACATCCGTCTAACGCGCCGGGTGATTTTACCGTCGAGTTGCCGCACCCGTATGAATTGCATGGCCAGTGGATTTGCGGGCTAAAAGAAATACAGATACCATTCGAAACAGACGTCTTGTATGTGTGCTCCGACATTTGCGGGGAATCTTATGCCGAGAACACCATGGCGCCTATTTTGAGCGCCCTGCAGAAACCAAGTGCGAAAAGTGTGTCGACCTATTTCCTCTTTGACGACCCTATATACGTGAAGATAAAGTCAAACGTATTGAACCGCGTCAGAATGTCTATAAGAGGTAGACAGTTCCAACTTGCGGCTCTTAAAGATTTTACATTATACTGTACCCTTCATTTGAAAAAATGGAAGTAGAAAAATGGAAGAGACATTTTTCCCTGATGGCCGAAGGTAAAATAAAACCAAATCACAAAGGCCATTACATTGTAGAGGATAGGCAAATCGGTAGCGGCTCCCAGAAGTCGGAGATTAGATTCGTCACACCAATCGCACAAGATATCGAGCTAGCCAAGTCAGAACTTAAGGACGAGGAGAAGAGACAACCATTCAGTCATAGCCAGATAGATAATAAGAGGACTTCATCGCAGTTAGTTTGGAAATCTCACAAAAGAGCGAAATTCGTGGATCGGGTGTTTACCGAGGAATAATGAGTATGGATAAGCACGAGAATGACTTGGCATTATTTGAAACGCCGGAAATAAAGACGGCGACGCAAAAGCGAGAATGGATCACCGTCAGACCCATAAATCAATTAACCGAAGGAGCTGCCATCGAATTCAACGTTCCGGGAACATCAATGACGTACATTGACCTGAAAAAATTGCTGCTTTTCATTAAACTCAAAATCGTTAAAGCGGACGAATCCAGTCTAGAAGCAACAGATTCCGTCGGCCTGGCGAATAACCCTTTGCACAGTATTTTCTCCCAGGTAGACGTAAATTTACATCAACATCTGACTAGCCAAGTGGGCGCGAATTACGCCTACAAGGCTTATCTGGATACTCTCTTGGGATGCCGTAGCCAACACATTCTGCAAGGTAGCCTGTTTGTCAAAGATGAAAGCGGCGCCGATATGGACGACACGGATCCACAGGCATCGAATACTGGTCTCTACACCAGAGCACACTACACGAGGCTCAGCAAAGAAATCGAGCTAACCGGACGTCTGATGGTTGATTTATGTCAAAAAGACAGATTGGTACTCAACGGTGTTCCCATTAACGTCAAACTGTGGCAAAATTCCGATAGATTTAGGCTTCTTTCGAAGACCGGCGCAGAGCAGTACCGAGTTCAAATCACGGAAGCAGCTTTAAAGGTGGCGATTGTCAAAGTCAACCCTAGCGTCATTTTGGGCCAAGCTGACGCCCTCAAGAAAGTGGATGCAGTGTACCCCCACAGTCGTTCCGTCATCAAGACGTACGCGGTACCCCAGGGACAGTTCTCGTTCATAACCGACAACGTATTTCAAGGCGATGTTCCGCAGCAATTGATCGTTGGACTGGTAGAATCGACAGCTTTGCACGGGTCTTACGACAAGAATCCATTCAACTTTCAAAATTTCGATTGCAATTACGCAGGCTTCTTTGTAGATGGCCAATCGACTCCCTCTGAACCGTTGCAGCCAAATTATAAGAGCGACCAGTTTATTGACGCTTACCAGCAATTGTATTTGGACGAGACGGAGAGAGCCGTTCATATTACTAGAACAGATTTCAAGAACAGATATAACCTTTACGTATTCAGACCCGGCGGTGACGCTAAGGACCGACAGGAAGAGAGAGCCCACACTCGTTTATAACTTAAATTCTCTCAACCTCTATTGACTACCTGCACGGTCATCCTTTACGCCAAGTTTCCGGCCGTCATGAGCATAGATGCGAGCAGAAACGTCAGTTTGGAATAATGAACGGGCACCAGATATCGACTATCCTTGAAACGGATCTGAAAGCAAAAAAAAGTAATTTGGTGGTGTACTTGCTGCCAACGAATTGCCAAAAGTAATAAGACATCGACCTAAGATGACAGAGGACAGCCTGGAAGCCATTGGACTGCATTTTACTTTCCGAAGACAGGACCTGCAGAATTCTTCGATTCCTTTGGAAGGGCTCCCGAACATTATTGTCATAGATTCAAGAATGTGTTACTGAAAAATTGTACGCGTTACACGTACAATAACGTTCAAGTTCAATGCTACGGAACTAAAACATGTGGACAATTTTGTATAGCTTTTTTAAAATCACGCTGTCGTGGATGGAAAATGAAGCGAATTGTTGACTTTTTAATGAACTTTCCTTTGGCGCCAAATCTGTAAATTATGAAGCAGTAACGTTTAAGATTAGACGCGGGCTCTGATCTTAAAACATAACAACATACTTCTGAGTCGTTTGACGAATTAGACGCCAAAGTAGTTAACATCTTGTAAAACTTTTTTGCCTGCTACGAAATTTATCGCCTAACTCAAAAGAATTTCAGTTATAGCCGAGCTGTCACACAGCATAGGTTTTTTAGTTTTGGCGAAGGGGTGCTGACGCTGATCTATGTTGTTTGACCTAAAGTGATCGCGTTTAGCAGGCAAAGGAGTTGTATCAATTTGATTTATACGTGATCTTGTATATTGAAATAATGTTGTTGTGATTTTTAATTCAATAAAACGGTAAAAAAACAATTGGGTTTTTATCTTTAAGAAGCCAGTACAGCGAATTTGTTGATTGTCACTTGGACCACTTCTGTTTTTTATGCTTTTGTTTTAGTTTTTACAGGTTAATCTACAGTACGTACTTTTGACAGTTTATAATACACTATATCGCAGACAGTCCTATGCGAGCTTGATTTCAAGAAGAAATATTCTGTCCTATTTTATCATTTTTTATTTGGTAGAAAAATGACCCGAGAAACTAAAACAATCGACAAACTGTCGACTTCCATCTTTCATAGCGATTAAACCCATTCTCCCACATGCTGCATCTATGTCATTCCACCATTTTCTATATTAAGATGAAAATGAGTTCAATGAATCTATGTCATGACACCATTTTCTATATTAAGATGAAAATGAGTTCAATGATTTTGAACATGTTTTGAAAAATGGAGCAAATGTTTCATTTATCCGTAATGTTTTCAAAATATTAATATTTTCAAACGCGTATGGTGGCGCTTATGTGGAGGAAAGGGTTAATCGACCCTGATCATTCTGAAAAGCGCAGTCAGCTGCAATCTCGTCAGTATCAAAGTTGCTTAATAGTTGAAAAAAAATCATTTTTATTTGACAAACACCTTAGTTCTAGATCAGACGCCGAGTTACTCGACGTTTGATCCATTCAAAATATGTTTGTTTCATGATTTTACCAAGTATTAAGCAACTGTAGACACGGGGTTCATGATAAACTGAAGAAATGCAAGAGATACAGTTCAGCCATAAAATTCATGCAGTATGGCGGAACTGGATCAATAAACACGATACACAGAAATGGAATAAGAACGAAAACAAAAGTAGAATTAATATCAGACCACATTTTATTTTTACCTCAACTCTTAAACATAGTGTGCCGAGGATTAGGGTAGTCCCACCGGTCGCACTTTACAATAATTGTAATTCTATCAAAACAGGCATACAAATTTCGTACAATTGTCGACGACGTTTGATTCCCGTCATTAACACGGACCCTGTATGAAAACATGTAAAGTGAATAGAGTTTGTTTTAAACATGGCCGCCGGAAACAGTTCGGGCTCGTAAGATCCGTTGTAAAATCGAACCACTTCGCATAAATTCAACGGACAGTCGAGCTTGAAATAGGCCGATATCGTCACAATGTCTATCTGCGATAATGTCACTGGCCATCCGAGACGCTGAATTACTCTCGCATAACGTCTCAATCTCTTCTTGGCTTCACCGACGCTATCGGTTTTGCCTTTAACAGTTATTTTACCCTTAGAAAACACGTTGCAATAGCCCCCTATTCTAGGATGTTTCCACTGAACACCAGAATATTTCGCCGGATCGTAGATTATATGTACCGTCTTGTTAACAAGCGATCTGAGATTGATGTGACAGCTTAGACTTGCGGTGCATACGACGTTGGTGATCATAGTTTTTAGTTACTTCGCTTGTAACAATACGATCTTTGTTGAAGAAATGAAACAAAATATGTCAGATTACCAACAAACTACACGTATCGTCCGATTCTAGCACAATTGTTCAACGAGTACACACATTCTGACTGATTGGTCGAACGCTCAAGACATCACCAGTTCTGAAAGTCATTCGGGTTGCACTCTGCACATTTTAAATAGCCTATCTGATTGGAGTGGTCGCTTTGGAACTCGCATGGCACGATGCTACTCAACTCGGGTATAGCGTTGCCTATATCTGCGCTGACTTCCTTTAAGCGTCGGTATTCCCCGGGTCTCAAACACAGTCCTTTCTTGCAAGGAACAACTTCCTCCTCCGGTTTCCAATGCTGACGAATATCAACGCATGGGTTATTGTCGCTAACTGTGCAGTATACGTTACCGCCTAAATGACTTTGGTACGCTACAACATTCTGTAAAGCCTCATCCACATACGATAAACTGTCCACCAAACGCTTCCAGCGCATCAATGTCAAACTAATCCCTTTCTTCGAAGGCTTATTATTCTCCCATTCTCTCAAATCTACACGGTGTTCGCCTTTCCATTCGCACACTTTGGCGTACCTCTGATTG
>JAULCE010197190.1:0-11448 GCA_032359355.1 Macoma nasuta | reverse complement strand
TTGTCGAAGATGATAAGAGTTTTCTCCCTTGATTTTAGTGGGCGTGACTTCGGGCGCTTCGGCGATCCGTCAATTGTTATTAATGTAGCATTCACCGAATATGTCATAGATTAGTTCAGACCGATTACGTAGTATCCTGTGTTAGACTTACTTACAAAAGCATCGGTTCAAAAGAAAAATATCTAGGTAAAATATATGCCAAAATGGAGCATTTGCTCGTTACGTGAACAAGCATTTGCGAGATACAATGAAAGTAACGTTAATCTATACTAACTAACGAGTTAAATGCTGATCACTTGCGTCTGATCCGACTTCAGGCTGCTTGACACTCATGGTTATATTATGGTTTAAAAATACAAAAATATGGTTATTATTTCATACTATTTGCGATAAGTTTGTATTGCATTAGCATTTACACAGTTACGAACTACTGTGTCATGAGTCGATAATTGGTAAAAGTGTTGGGAGCCAGATTAGGTTCGTTTTCTCAAAACACTGACTACCAGACTGTTAGAATCATAGACATTGATCAAAACCAGGTTTCACTAAACATCTTTCGTTGAGAATTTGCACAATCTTTATTTTTCAACTAGGAACAATGAGCTTCATTTTTTTACCACAGCTCTGAAGTTTTACTGCCTTTTAAAAATTTGCACTAGCAGTCAATTATTTAGGGCAATAGCAAGACAAGTAGGTAAGTAATCTTTAGTTGCTAATATGAGGCCGAGCAAGATCTTAACTCGAGAAGTTGAGTGAAAGTTGTAAGGGATCTAGAGGTCAACACAGTGTGTATAGGGCTTCAAATTTAACAAGTGGGGACAAAAAACACTACCGTGTGTCCATACAATCTTAAAGGTACATAATAACATTTAAAAGGAACTTCGTTTTGTTTTTGCCAAACATCAAAATCAGTAATACATGCATTTTGAGGTTTCTGTAAAAATCACTATTGGAAATACTGTGTGAAATGGAACATTTGCTAATCATGAGCATAAACTTCATGTTCTACAATATGTTTTAAGCGATCAAAGTTGTTTTGTTCTTTTGTTCCAGAAAATAATCATATTAATCATATTATTTCATTGTACATGAGAATACAAAAGCAAACGAATTAAAGGCTTTATCAATAATCACTTCCCTCAGACCTAAAATTATCTCAGTCCTTGTATGGGGGTGACTTGTATACATACCATAATTCCAGACATTTTTTTCATTTCAGCTGAGGATGAGAGGGGAACATCAGATTTCATCTTGTAAGTAACCATTTGCTTTTGTATCTTTCTTTAAGAAATGAAAACACATTCAAACCTCGTCATCTCGAATTTATGGGGAAATCTGGACAAAAATCTTTACTAAAACCTCGGGTTTTCCTTTGTGGAAACCTGTCAAAGTTGAGGAGACTATTTTAAATGTCCAAAATACCCTTACTTTTAATCTAATTAGACGATCGGCTAACACGAACTTATCAAACTTGTCCCGCGTACATCGATGTAAGGATTTTCGACATTTCAGACTACGCGCGTTGACTTGAACCCGATGTTTCTGATGTTTCATAGCCCTGTGTCAACACTGCTTATAAAGACAATTGCTCAATATTCTTTTAACTGTTTATTTGTATGTTTGTTCTTTGATTTTTTGTTTTTCTTCGCTTCGACAGTCTTTCAGTTATTTCGCTTAATAGTGATTGATATACTAATAGCCGACTTATTCCTTCGGGCATAAACCGGCACTTTTCTAGAACCACCGACCTTCAGCAAGTCAGCCGGAAGTCTTCCCCACATGAATATCAAAATCAGAGCCCACTCGTTGAGGGGCACAGAAAATGTTAGTCGAAGACCGTAACCACTCAGCCCCGGAGGACCCTCTATATTACAGAGAAGGATTTGACTGTAGCGTGTGTAATGAAGAAGTCTTTTACCACGAAGAAGTAAGGCGCTTTTTTCGAGCACTATTAAACACTTTTCTGTCGCTAAAAAATATCTTCAGCTGATATTGACTTATTTATCACATGAACTGTCTTCTGCGAGTGACATAAAGCAGTGACATAAATATCATATGTAACTAGTTACATAACTATAACTTAAAACTGTGATAAAATCTGCTGACGTTGCATACGACGGCGTTGTCGTCAATGCGTTATAAGGTCGCTTTGTATATCCCGCATTTTACGGCAAACCCCGAAATGGGGGGACGTTTTATCTATTGTATATCGTTGTGCAACTCCTTTTTATATGATAAAAATAATCTTACATTTGTGCCTATTCATTATAAATCTAAGACACTCGTTCTTTAAAATCATATAACACTCGCCAATGCTCATGTCATAGTAAGTTAGCTCGTACAACAAAAAATGATATTGAATAAACATTCAGGTAATATCCTCTATATATTATAATATGAAAGACTCAAAACGTTTTAGTTTTTGAAACTGTTACCCTGCCCGCTTGGATCTGGATCATAGATTTACACCCTAAAAAATGTTGAATCTATTCACCTTTTTCAGCCACGATAACGTGCTACACGATTCTACCCAGGCAGAAGTTTACGATACAATAATTGACAATGACATAGGTGAGGGTGTATAACTTTCTTTGCATGTTATAAATTGATAGACATTGTTTAGTACATTCTCAATCTTATTTTGCATGTTTTGCATCGTCTATATACTGATTTATGCATTGCAAAGGAAATACATAAAATCATGCCACATTATAACCATAAGTTTATAGCCAGTCGGAAATTAATGAATAGTTTAGATCCACACGTCTCTCTCTCTCTCTCTCTCTCTCTCTCTCTCTCTCTCTCCAACCGTTCACCCACCAATCCCCAGAATCGAAACTCAATAATGACTCTAACAAAAGGGTAGAAGCTCTGAGTCATTGTTGACTAATAAGTCTGAGAATGTGTTGGTGAATACAATGCCTGATCAGGCGCTTACACTGGTTGCAATGTTACCAGACCGTTATAGATCTGCGTTTCCAAAAACATGGGAAGCAAAATGTTGTCTGGAAGTAAAGGCGTCTACTGTCAATTTAATATCAGATGTCGGTCATTTATTACAGTACTGTTTTCGTAAGGGACCTGATAACAGGGTAATTCATCAATTTTTTTTTTTAAATATAATGTCACACGAGATGGGTCTATCTAAGGCAGAAGGCACTTTCTTGTGTCATGAAGTCATTTGAACTTAATATTTAATAGAATGCCTTGTTGTTTGTTAAGCCCGTAAATTTTGTAAAACACTGATCTTACACGTGCTATTAATATCGCGCAGACCGCATTATGCCGCATTTTCCCATCATGACAGGGGAGGTGCCGCGTTTTATGTACTCTACCGGTCGAGAAGCTTCGTGCGAGAAATTTGGTATAGATTACGTTTTATACTAAGCCGGTGCAAAACCGGTGTACAAACATGACGGCTACGAAGTTCGAAACGCGCTGTTCAAATGTCGCGTTGTGTTTTACATTTCGGCAGTGACTGTATCTTGTCTCCATTGTTGTTTTTTTGGTGTTTTTTAATAATTGTATTTATATTGTTTGTTCTTGCGGTTTCAATTTAATCTCGCAAAGGGTGTGATATTGATTTTTTTAAGGTTTGCAACGACGTCGTTTCGATCTAAATAAATTGGTTAGGTTATATTTGTTCTGTTTAAATAAATCAGTGAAACTACGTGATTTACTAGCAAAAGTGTGATTATATTAGACAACGGTAAACGATAAATCGATTATCAGGTTAGTGCCGTTGATTGAAAGGTTAGATTAGTTAAGCTACAGAAACAAAACTTTGAAGCTTGAAAACTGATTTCCTACGTCTCAGCAGACATACGTCTACACCTTCATGTTTTTCATATCATTGCGCTCAAGCCCAATACGTTGCCACGCTCATCAGAAAAGCCAGGGATTTCAAAGACCTAAATGCCTGGATAAAAGCGTTAGCATACAGTCAAAACAGAATTACCCTTTTATTCCATAAAAATGCCTTCAATTGTCCGTTCAAGAAGATGTTGTGGAAAATGGAGCAAATGTGGCGTCTGATCCGGCTTCAAACTGTTTGTTTTGGTAAAAGGGTTAACCGCCGGATTAGGGAAGCTTCCTAAAAATACTGACTACCAGACTATAGGAATCATAGACATTGACCAGCACCGCTTGCACTAAGCATCTCGAGCTGAGAATTTGCTCAATCTAAAAATTTCAACTCGAGACAAGGAGGTTCATTTACTTACCACAGCTTTCACAAGCAACCAAACTTTTAGTGCAGTAGCAAGAAAAGTGGATAAGAAAATTTATATTTGTAAATGTGAGGCTGAGCAATATCTTAGCTCGAGAAGATGAGGGCAAATCGGGCATGGACACACAATGTGTAAGGGACATAGCGGTTAACACAGTGTGCATAATGCTTCAAATAAAACAAATGGAGACACAAACACTACAATGTGTCCATACAATCTTAATGGAACCGAATAACTTTTCAATATAACTTTGTTTTGAACTTACAATTTGACATACATATAGTTATATTATGCGAAAATAATGGTTTCTTGCATTGTAATTCAAAATTTGAAAGATACGCATTTTGAGGTTTCTGTAACAGATGACTTTCGGAAACATTGTTTGAAATGGAACCTTTCCTCATCAGGAGAAAATACTTCATGTACCACGATTTTTATAACGCCATCAAATATTTTGTTATTTTGTTCTAGGTAATAATAGGTAATACCAAATTCCAGACATTTTTTTTCATTTCAGCTGAGGATGAAAGGAGAACGTCAGATTTCGTCTTGTAAGTAACCATTTCATTTTTTATCTTTTTTTAAATGGGATCTCCCTGAAATAGTTTGTTTAATTTTTTGTGAAAAGTGCATGCAATGTTTGGTAAACACCCAACTTGGAGAAATATGATGTTTTACGGTAGAAGTTGGTGTCAATTTATCAGCATCAGCGAGATATAAAGGCTGAATTATTTTTGCTCGGAATGCTTTAAATATTCTACATCGAAATTAGAAATACCAGACCATAGTCTATATTAGCTATAGAGGCGGTGTCTGTGTAGAATATTATTGAAAATATCTAAATACAGAAAAGTAAAATTACAAAAAAGTACGCCAGATCCATATGAACCTTCGAAATCGTGATATTTGGACAATTCTCGCAGTAATGTATCGTTGCAAATGTTTTATAAATGATTGTATGGTTTTTTAAACAATAAAGTTATAGGGAGATCCCCTTTAAGAAAAGAAAATATAGTCTCACCTCGTTATCTCGAAATTATGTTGAAATCTTAATTAAAAAACTAACTAAACAACATTGAGGTTTACTTTTAGGATACATGTCGAAGTTGAGGGGACTGGAGGAATTTAATTCTAACTACGGTAAATTCGAACTTATAAAAGATGTCCCGCTTCCGTCGACATTAGGAATTTTGACTACACATTGGTTCGTAGGCAATTCATCAGACGACACGCCTTGACTTTAACACGATGTGTCTGATACTAAACCAGTAAATATCCACATAAAATAGCGCTGGTTTCAGAGACCTTTGTCAACAGTCCGACTATTTCTCCGGATTTTTCCGGACATCTCCGGATTTTTCCGGATTTCAAAAATATTCTCTATAACCATTGTGCTAAAATGTCAAACAGCATGGATCACAATGAGACGCCGTGTCACACGGCGTCTTATTAGGATCCAAGCTGTTTGCAAATGGCATCATAGGTTCTACCGTAGCACGCATAAAGGTGAAAAAATCCGGATTTCCATGGTCCAGTTATGGTCACCCTGTGTCAACACTGCTTATAAAGATAATTGCTCAATCATTTTTTTACAGTCTGTGTGTATGTTTTTCATTTGTGTCTGGTTATACTTGCTTCGACAGTGCGGCTTATCAGTGGTTGAGGAATACCCAAAAATCCGACCTGTGCCTTGGTCGAATCACCGACCTTCCGCAAGTCATTTGGAAGTCTTCCTCACATGAATATCCAAATCAGCCTAAGGCCGGGATCGAATCCCCGCGTTGAGGAGCACAGAGTTTGTTAGTCGAAGACCGCAACCACTCGAACCCGAATGGCCCTCTATCTTACAGTGAAGGATTTGACTCCAGCTGACATAATAAAGAAGTCTATAACCACGAAGATGTAAAGCGGTTGTTTTTTAACACTATTTAACACTTACCTGTCGCTAAAAGTTTTCTCGTATTTTTACATAAATTGGCTTCACAGAGTGACACAAATCAGTGACATAACTATCATTATATAACTAGTTACATATCTATAACTTGAAACCGGCCAAAAGACGCGCTCAAACGCCTAACGAGGAACCATCTGCTGACGTTGCAGATGATGTCTTTGTCATCAAGCCTTATGAGGTCGCTTTCTATTTCCCGCTTTTTTACGGCAAAACCCTATATAGTAAGGACGTTTTGTCTAAAATGCATCGTTGTGCAATTTTCTTTAAACCCTCTTTATGTGATATATATAACTTTACACTGGTGTTTATTCATAATTATTTTATTATAAAACTCGTTCATTAAAATCCTATGACACTAACCAAGGCCCGTGTCATACTAATTTAACGCGTACAATAAAATGATATTGAATAAACAATCATGTAAGATCCTTTATATATAATATGAAAGACTCAAAACGTTTTAGTTTTTGAAACTGTTACCCAGCCCGCTTGGATCCAGATAATAAATTTACACTCTAACAAATGTTGAATCTATTCACCTTTTTCAGCCACGATAACGTGCTATACGAGTCTACCCAGACAGAAATGTACGAGACAATAAATGACGATAACATAGGTGAGGGTGTTTTACTTTCTTTGCAGATTATAAATTGATAAACATTGTTTAGTACATTATCAGTAATATTTTGCATGTTTTGCACCATCAGTTTACTGATTTTTGCATCGCAACGAAAATACATAAGATCATGCCACAGTATCAAATTATTATCATATGGATAAATAGTGAAGATCCACACGTCTCTCTCTCTCTCTCTCTCTCTCTCTCTCTGATATGAAAACAACTACATATGGTTACATGTCCGATGTGGCTCTTAGACTCAAAGTGTAATAGTTAGAGCAATTACGGTTCCTTAAAGACTTGAACCATTCTGAATGAATGCAAACGAATCGTACATTAATAAATCAAGATTTTTAGAGACTTTCTATCACAGTAGACCAAGACGATCCGCTTGATTTCAAAAACAGGATTTGCTACGTGTTTACAATAATAAGAATGACAGGCGGTATTTGTTAACTACCTTGAGTTATATACATTATGGACAGCGCGTTAGCATTTACCCACCAATCCTCAGAATCGAAACTCAATAATGACTCTAACAAATGAGTAGAAGCTGAGAGTCAGTGTTGACTGTTGAGTCTGAGAATGTGTTGATTAATCCAATGCCTGATCAGGCGCGACAAATTTGACGTTTACACTGGTTGCAATATAACTACGTCTGATTTTTTTATGATAAGTCCTTTATAGATCTGCGTTTCCAAAAACGTGGGAAGCAAAATATGGTCTGAACGTATAGTCGTCTTCTGTCATTTTAAAGTTAGATGTCGGTCATTTAGTATGTTACTGGAAACTGATAACAGGGTGATTCATAAACTTGTTGTTAGAATTAAATGTCACACGAGGCAGGTCGATTGAAGTTAGAAAGCACTATTTTGCGTCATGAAATCATTTGAACTTCATATTTCACTGGATGCCGTTACTTGTGTAAAACACTGATCTTACAATTGCTGTAATGATTTACCAGCAAAAGTATTATTATATTAAACAACATTCGGTAAATCGAGTTTCAGGTCAGTGCCGTTGATTTAAAAGTTAGTTCAGTTAAGCTACAAAAAAGCGTTGGCTCACTGAGGCTTGCATTTTTTTACAGCTGATTTGACAACCCAAGCAGGAAGTGAAAGGTATGTTAAATGCTGCTTTGAGGTGGGACTACTTGATAACGACAGTATAACATTTAATCGTTTCAAAATAGCACTTGCCTAATTCAGCTGTCATGCATATGACAGATTGACAGAAATGCAGACAACATTTAATTTCGAACTATAACTAGCAACAATTGTTTACTGCCTGTCAAATATTTTCATAGGAATCATTGTTCACTGAATCACGATCAGTCAGCAAAGCGAGTATTCTGAGAGTGTTGTTTAAGAGTCAATGACTTGTAAATCACATTACGTAAGAATCAGTCTAGTCTGTTTGTTTGCATATTGTAATACTTATGAAACTAATTTCTTATATTTGGTGTCATTCTACGAAAACAGTATCACTAAAATAGATTCGACACAACTGACATAGTTGTTGCAAAACTAAAAGCCAGGCAATGTACAAAAATTGCTTATAACAAATTCATTGGAACCCTAAGACTTGCATGAACTTCGCTATACATCCGAATCCATAAATATTGGTATACTGGATGAAAATGTAGATAAGTCTATTTTACTTTGTACTACGCAAACATTCTCTATACAGTATTGAGTCATTTTGTCCCTAGTCTAGTTTCATGAACGTTTTAACTAAATATAATCGATTTGTTGCGCTTTTTTCAGCAGATGGTTATTGAAAATAATGTTGAAAACGGAGTATATGTTCGTTACGAGCAATATTTTTAAATACTTTCATTATACAATTTACCGGCGGGCCGTTGTCTAGTGGTAAGGCGCTAGACTCTTGATACAGGGGTCTTGAGTTCGATCTCCTGCCGGACCAGGCTATTCAATATGTATGCATATCTTTTTAGCGCAAATACGATAAAGCTGCAACATGTATAAGCTTTATCTTATAAGAGACATCTATTTAAGCCTCTGCAGCAGACAAGCTTTAACACGTTGTAAAATATATGAATGGGCCTTTAGTCATTCTACAGGTATTTCGGACAACTTTTTAAAATGTTGCAATAAGATATGGGTGAGTCCTTTGTCCTCTACAGCAGAAAAACTGTTTAACCTGTTGCAAAACAATATAAATGTGCCTTTAGTCCTTACGTAACTGGTTGGATGTATTGTCACTGGAATGCAGTCTTTCTCCAGAAACGTTGTCCGTTTAATAGCTTGTCTGTTTAACAAGGCTTAACTGTTGTATTTAAACAACGACATAATTAAACTGCTTGAAATGCTAAACAACGGCAAATTTAACTGATTTACCTATTACATTGACAATACCCATTCTGATTAATTAACCGATTAGGTTTGAAGGGCATTGAAACTTATCCATTCAGCTAAGTCCGTCAAAGGGGTTTAAAATTATACGTAGATACCCTATGTTAAAGAGATACTCGCCTAATGAAATTGCAATAAGAATCACTTAATGTTTTGCAGAAGACTTAGTGGTAATTAAACATTTTTAAACATGATAATATCAAGAAAATTATGGGTCCCCATACTTATTTTGTGTGTACAGGCTCTAGAAAATGTAAACAAATCTCAAGTTGGCCAATTTCGAATAAACAAATCCGAATTCAATGTTTTATCATATTTTTTTATTTTTTTAGACATATGTATGAGTTAATGCTACACATACCAAGATGATCAAATATAATGCTCTATCAAGTAAATATAACAAATAATGAAAAACATATATAGATTAAGGAAAAAATATCGAACTTCAGCGACAATACATATAAACTAAGGCCATAAATTATCAGATTTCCCGAATAAATTTGTATATAAAGGTAAAAATGTTGAACACCGACGATAAGAATTTCTTTAATCTTCACATTTGGAATGCTGATGCCATACACTACTAGAAAATATAAAAATATGGATGTCACCATGCTTATTTTCAAAATATATACAAAAATGTAGCTGTATCCTATGTTTTTCCCTGGAAAAAATTTAGAAATGAAAAGTAAAAAAATAGTTTTACCATTCATTTAATTATATTTTTGTCATTTTTAAAAATAACTCGGATTCACATATACTACTATTAACATAAGTTAACAACAAAACTATGCAATACAAATCGAGTTTAAATGCACTGCATGCAGATAACAGAAAACATCATTATATCGGTAGAAATGTAAGCTCCAAACAGAGCCTTCTAGCTGAAAGCTCAGATCAGAATGAGTAATGTTTTTCAACAAGTCAAAAATCTCTTTGGAAATAATTTTGAGCTAAAATATTTGTTGATTCATATTCGTAGAGAGTCTTATTATGATGATATTTTCATCATACAGTGGATTTGATTTTTTCAAGATTTTATATTGGCGAGTATCTTTTTAAGTTGTTTGGGGAATTTCCCTTTTTTTTGACAGAAGACGGTATTCTGATTAAGATTGAAGTGCAAAATTGTTTATGACCATTTATGTTCTTTTAAGCGGTTACAGTTTTATCTTTATACCTTTTCTGGTATTGACGGTAAAAATCCGACACAAAATCGAGTCCATTTAATTATTTGTATAGATTGTTACTAGCACTAGTTATTTACGATATTTATAACGGCTTTGCATCACTTCAAGATACTAATGTATGTGATAATACCAAACTTTAAATGCAAATCTGCACTACTCCGTCGATGTTCTTTGCAACAATCATCACGTACTTTAAACCTTTTTTGCACGAGAAAATTTGAATGGAAATCAATGTAGCAAATGGACAATTTGCTGCTTTCGAAGGCCACCAGTTACACAGGCGCTTAAAGGAGCGTTTGTGGAAGAAAGGGTAAACCCGTAAATTCTCTAACTAAACACACTTCTTGACGCTTATCCATAAGTGAAAGGTCAGCTTTCGAAGAACCATGGACTGCACTGTTTGCACACTGGCGTGGTCTTCTTTGCTTTCAATGTAAAATGAAACATTATGTCTCATATCAGTAATATAATTCAGTTAATGAATAAGCACAATAGTAGGCGGAGTCTTATATGCAAATTCAGCGAGGGAAGGGTTAAGATCACCAACAAACGTGGGAGTAATTCTATTTAAACTGATAATCGAAATACGCGTATGAGCCGGCTCGAAACATTTTTACACTCATAGTTATGACACTTTAAAAGGACCCAAAAAGTGTCAGTGTGTCATATAATTCGCATTTCTTAAACGTTGCGTTAGCTTTTAAATGGTAAAGAATAGTGTTCCTCCCACTTTATAAGACTACGTTTGTTATGTTATAACTAAGTTTCGTTATAACATTACGCCTATATTGTCTTCATAGGATATTCATCAACTGTTTTGTTTTCAATTATAGTGGAGCCAAAGACACCGGCGGTGTATGAAAGTCTTCATAAATGATGACCAGCATATGAACAACTGCTCCTCATACCTGACACTGACACTGAAAGGATATTAGAATATTAGGACATGTATTAATGCCTCCATCATATAAGGCAAAAGAAAAAAAAATTAGTTTCTCATCCCCGCCCGCCCCTAAAATAAACCCCCGCCCCTAACCTTTTTATTTAATTTTTTTTTAAATAAAAGTCCGCGGCCGCGTTA
>JAULCE010197079.1:0-11448 GCA_032359355.1 Macoma nasuta | reverse complement strand
GACTGTGCTGATTGGGTGGCTGTTTTGTGTTGTATGTGGTGTGTCCTGCAAGACCTTTCTATCTACTTTTGTTAATGTCGAGAAGATTATGAACATGTGTCTATAATATGTAGTGTTGTAGAAACATTCTGGGAGAGAAAAAGTCAGCATCCTCAATACATGTTTGTTTTTAATAATTTGAAATCCCTTTATTTCACTATTATATGATATAATATTGCACATGAACCCTGTGACGATTAAGGTATAGTAACACATCTTAAAGAATTTTGTTTATACAAAAGATACTACATAAGTTACAAAAAAATGAAAGTTACAATATCATTTATTCGTTTGTCTGATCAAATATTTGCATACTTTCTGTCGGAAACTCAAGCTTCGTCATTACTTCGAAACTTTGATCGACTATTATACGACAAAAGCAAATACAAACATTATAACCATAATTAACGTTAGTATCAAAACTGTTCTATGTTTGTGCATCATTTGTTTATATTGTGCATATGTGGTTATATATGATAAACGTAGTCGGAAGACTTCAGCAAAAAAAGATATTTGTCCCCTGACCATAGTAAAATTTCAAATTATGCAGCGACCGAATGTGAAATTAATCGACGGTGTGTAGAACATCCGTGTGCGTTCCTTTTAAGAAAGGTCTGATTCAAGCCCTGGTATGACCTCCTCACTATTTATACCATGTGTCACATAAACTAATTAACCCTGTCGTGTTATAGCGATATTTCCAGTGTATGCGCTTATTCTATACAACTTTGTTGAAGGACCTTAGCAAGACCGAGTCATGTTAAAACTATGTCAATAGTTTCAACGATATTTCGCAAGTATTTGAAAGAAAATCAAGGCAAATATGTGCACACAACAAGAATTATCACCATGTACTCAAAGGCTATACCTATAGGAAAATGTTTGAAGTCGAGCCACCGCGTTGTACATGAAACATGGTTCGAACCAAAGTTTGTGTCGACACACTAACTCAAAAATAGCAACTTGCGCTTATCTATATGCATGTAGTTCAATTATGGTATTCACCATGCCGTCAGAAGCAAAATCAATGTTTTATGACTTTCCATAGTATATTTATAATCAGACATTTAAAGAAGCAATCCTTCCACTTAAGATGTTTAAGTTCAGTGAGTGCAATGAACATCCATTTGCGTGAACCAACGTGTAAAGTTAAATGCCGGACAAAGGACCGAATCACTATTAGCAAACCGGCGTTGTGGTCGCGTAGTGATAGGCTGTTTTATAAAAAAAAAGCAGTTGATCATAGCAGATACTATCAAATTAAACATTAATTACTATTGCTAATGGTTTAAAGTTTATTTTTTGAAATGAACTACGTTGCGCGTAAGTAGTCAAAACATGTCATCGTTGCTCATTTTAAATATGTGTCCATTAAAGGCCATATAAAACAGTGTTAGGTAAGATTATATTTCTATTCTGAAGTTTTATATGAATTGTATTATCAGCGAATTGCAAACATAAACCTTTAATGAAAGTACATGATCTGGTTGATTAACCTATATATAGTACTGACAATTAAACTGGTGTCGCTCTGATTTTCGCATGTTAGATTGCATTAAATATTAGGTTCCAATCGGTGTCTTACTCTCAGATATCGCAAACAGTGCTTTATAAGAAGCATCAGGTGTTTCTTAAGACTTTTGAATAGATGTGTGCGCATAATCCCCCTACAATAGTTATACCAACTCTACTAGCCATCGATCCGATTACAGAACGGTTCCGATTTCGGTTTTTATTAATTAAGTTCAGTACTGTATTAAACCAAGTAGCTGTTATCGATATTGTTCTATGAAGGAGAAAATTGTTCCATTCCTCTTTTACTGTAATATACTTATCTACAAGGGGATATTCAGAAGAAAATAATGAATATTGAGGGAGAATGGAATCCGTTTTTTTTTTAAAAAAAAACAACATTGTAGGCGTTTGCTCGTTACGAATTAATGGTCCGTTTCCAAAAATGTACTTAAATGCCGTCTGCTACAGGTGCTTATGTAAGGTTAAGTATTACACCAGTCCCAAAAGATATGTTAACGATATCAATATTGCGCAAAACGCGTGAGCATCGTTAAGCTATTAAAAGCTTCTCATATATTTGTTGACACTGTTTGTCTATTAAAGTGCTTTTTGATGTAAGTGATATCCGACCAACACGTTTTTTTTAACATGCATCTTAACTTTACTTGATTCTTGAATGGCGTCAAAAAAAATGCATATAACTGTCGTTGTAACTGAACATAAACTCAATAATAAAAGTATCATTAAACCCCCATTGTTGTGTTTAATTATCGGTATCATGACAACAGCATACTTTTCAAAGATATTAACCACACTACATTTTATATATTGACCTTTTCGTATACAAATGCCGTAAAAATCATACTTACAAAATGGGACCTTCGGCATTCTTAACATGATCGTCAATAGTGTCTTGCTAATAGGTAGTATTTATCGTCACGCCTACTTTGATGTTGAATGCTTGTACCGCGTCAACCCAGTGAGGATATATAGTCAGTATTCTGTTGTTGAAGTCGAGTTGACGAACGTGGGTTAAACACGGTCGCACGTACAGCAGCTGTTCATAACAAAAGATATTAATTATTTGACCAATTTTATAATAAAATAATACATATCATATTCAACAAGTGCTATATTTAAGCATTATGAATGCTGTGTTTTAGTTTTATGTGCAATGTACACTCAGAAACAGTTTATCGAGTTTAATTAACTGCTTCTGTCAGGATAAACTTTTCTAAAACACAAAGAGGGTGTTGCATTGACTCTAACATATCGCATGTAGTGCAGCTTCTGATGACATTGCTAGAATCGTCATGCGGTTGTTGTTTCCTGGAACGGAGCTGGATTAAACGAGCGCTGTCATTTGTTCTTATTCACCAAAGAAAAGAAGACTATGGAAAATACGTCGTTGTACGCCCGGTCACTATGCATATTTAAACGAGCCGTAATAACCGGTTGTGGCAAATGGCAAATTCCGTCTTAAAGGTTACATTTAATCGAATCAGGTAATAAGGATGATCCATTATAAGCTTGTATACCGGCATTGTAAATTGACGTAGGGTTGCATATCCGGAGCGGTGTTTTTCACATAATCAGATGGTGGTTCCCATGAGGATTCTATCTTTGATATGTTGCTGTTTATACATGACTTCCTAACGAACGAAGACTGGAATAAGTATAATAACACATTTAATAAAAGTATGTTCATCACAGTTAAACGTTTTTTATGCAAATTAAGACGGCAACATTAAACAATACATTTAAACAGCCCCAAACCACGGCACGACTTTGCATTTCATCGACCCGTTTGTACAGCGGTCACGTATTATCAGGACGCTAAGTGAAAGACGTATCTTATTCTGTACCGGTGTTAAAGTTGTTGCGTCGTCACATTCGACAGATGAAAACGCGTTGAAATGTCAACATGATTGTTAGCAAATAAATAAAACTGTGCACTGCATTTGTGTTTGTATGCTTTGTTGAACGTGTACACTATGTTACTATAGTGTGGTATTTAGAATTTCAAAACGAACGAAAACACAACTAAAATCATAAATATGATAGATTCATGGGTTGAACAGTTCTATTTTACTTGAATTTAGACAACTTGTGATATATTTAAATGGCATGACAGCCGGCACAATTTGCTTTAGCTTAGTGTTATATATAACACTTTTTTCATTAAAACTAAGTTGTTTTACTCAAAGCTTACGGGAAACAAGACTAGCAACAATTTAATATTAACAATCGAGAGCCTAACCACACAGTTTAAGAATTCAAACGTTCGCTACATACTGTTTATTTTATTAACATTTACATCGCAAGGAAAGGCATGCAATAAATATAATACTTGTATGGCACAGTGTAAAACTTAATTTATTTCACCTCGCGGGAAGCAAACTTTTTTTTTTCTCACTCGTAGCTTCGCCACTTGTGAACACGCCATTTTTGTTTTCCATTTGATGAACTAAGACTCGATGTTACACTGTAAAATACAATTATACACTTTTTATTAACTAATCTCTGTGGCTTATTTCATTGACATATTGCATCCTGAACTAGACATAATACGTGTTTCCTCTTAGCGCCAAAGCAGATAATACAGGTCTTATGTACACATATTCATCAGCGGAACGTTAGAACAGTTTTTATATCACTTCTGCAGATAAATGAATTTGTTGCGTCTGGCTTATATTGCCCATGTTAAAGCATCATATATATACTTTTCACGACATGCGATAACTTTAATCTTATGCTAAATATCTCGATCGTTCTGATTCTTCATATATTATTAAGATGGTTTTGTTTCAAATCTGAATGCATCACACAGACACTTGTGTAAAACAACGTGAATTGTTTTATGTCGGACAAGGGATGTCATCAATGTTTTCAAAACGTCATTTTGTCGCGTGATGAAAACATTGCTATGTTTCACAATTTGGCGTCAAAGACTCCATTATAAGTTGTTTCGTCAGTTTACTTCTAAAATAACGTACATGTATGATACAGTTTGTATAAATGGCATATATGTGGTTTGAAAAGAATACCGACATTTACTTCTAAAATAACGCAGATGGCAGATATTTGGTTTTTTTTCAAGAATGCATACGATATATGTTCTAGACAGATCAAGGACAGGTGCTATATGAAAACACCACCAACATTCGTCCTAATTGTTTTACTAACATTATGCATCCAGTCGTGTAAGATTCTTTAAAATAAACACAAAACGAATGTATAAGCTTTGACAATGGCCGCCCACAAGTTGTTATTTTAGATATTTGATTACAAAGTATGTTCTTGCTAGATTTCCCATACGCCTTACAAAAAGTGATGATCATGACACTTAAGCAATATTTAAAAAGGTCCTTATTCAATTAGCATTACGCACTGATTTCAGATTCAAAGGGAGATACGCTTTGCTTAACCGTTTAAACGCTTACAAAACGCAAAACAAAATGCAACATATGGAAACAATGACATACATTTTGTCTTTTTAAGATTTCATTACAATCAGTAGCAAACAATTTAGAGCCAGATCAGACGCCGCCTGATCAGGCTTCGTATTTTTTGAACAGGTTGACAGTGATATGTATCTAATACATAATATGGTAAAGACAAATCATTGTTCTCACTGGTATTACACCATACCTTATCGGATACTGTGTTTGAATATAAAAGAGTAGGAATTTTATTTTCTATTATTTACTATGCATGTTGCCAATGTTTATATCTCCCGATATGTCGATAGTTGGGGCATATTCAGAACTGAAACAAATTGAATGGATTTATACGATAAGATACTGCGTTTCTTATAGTACTGTTTTAAAACCTGTTTTTACGCCGTATCTCGCCAGAAACATCACATGTATTCGATTAACCGTCAGTTCGGTTAGAGTTTGGTTCTGGTTTATGTTTCAATTTGAATAGTTTCAGTACTGTACATTCCAAAGCGTAAGTCAGTAATTGTTTCACGAGAGTAGTTTATGCAATGATATCTACTTAAGAAATAATAAATGGATTTCCGTTGTTTATCGTCTGACAAATCATAGCTTGAGTTTAGATACGTAGTAGTTATATCACGAAGTCTGTAATCGTAATGGTCTAATCACGCATCTGGGTGTCAAACTATGATGTAACAGACGAATAACAACGATACATCATTCATAATTTCAAGTCTAACAAATGGGTAAATTTACATCATTTTTAATTTGAGCGCTGCTGGCTGAATCCATACACCAGCCCTTTATTCCATTATGCCTACTGACAACTTTGTATCAGATGACTTTAAAATTAAATGTAGGGAGTGGACAATTTGTTCATATTGGGCAATTTTTTCATCGTTCACAATGTCTTCAAATTAAATCAAAGTTGGTGTTTTCCTTGTCATAGATAACCTTCCTATGTATTCATCGTATTATCCTTTATAGTGTGTTATTGAGTAAAACACTAAAACGCCACAAACAGCGTTGGCTCAGAGCAACCGCAACGTTTCCGACGATGAGGAATACAAGTATTACAACCAGTAACATCCGTGTTGATTTGGATGTCGATTTTCTCGTCTAAAATTGTTCTTCCTCGAAATGTTACAATGAACTTCTACTGAACAAAATCATTAATTGACACGGTAAAAGCCTAGCAACAATGACATACATAATAACATTAGCTAGTACCTGCGTCTCTGTCGCGTTGGCACCAAGTTGTAAATCCTTCATACAGTAAATTATTGCGTTATCCGCCCACGTATGCTCTTCAATTTCATTGGGCAAAAATTTTGGAATGTGAGTAAGAGTATATAAAATATATACGGCAGCTATTACTTTCTGAATTCGATGATACTACGTTTGCGTGAGTGCGAACCTTTTGTTGACTATCATCGCAACTGGACACATCTGAACATTGCTAGACAAACACCTAGTCAAATAAGTATAGTATGCGTAGTAGCGGTAAAATAATAGGAAACAAGAAAAAGATGACCCATTGAAAGGACAGTTTTTCCGCTGTCGTATCTTCAAATGAAAAGGCACAATATAGATATATCACTAATGGAACATAATAATGGGATTATTGTTAATATATCGGACACAGCTAACTACGCCAGTAGTGCGTTTATTGGAGTCTTCATATCCTTCCGGGCGATCACTGTAATATTAAATATATGTGTACATATTTAAACAGACACACGACGAAGCTTGTATAACCGTGGATTGTTGTAAACCATTGGCCGAGCTGAATCAAGGGACTACTCTGCACCCACCATGCGAGTATATTAGTGTCCATGTATTTGCCAGCGTCGAAAATCTGTGGATTCTTGTAACGACGTCGATAGAAATCTTATCCTGACATTTGACTGGCTAATTCATCTAAACCATGTGTTATTAAATGAAATCAGATAACCTTTTAATTTGCCGTATTTCAATGAATTTACAAACAGCTTTTGGCCTCTCCAAGCAATTGCTCTTATAATTCTGACGAGTGAACCATCTAACTGGACCATACAATAATGTGTTTAAAAGAATTGTAAATACAGGCATATTGTGTAGACTCTGACCAGACTGTTCCTTAATGAGCAGTCTGGTCAGGATTTTCATTGATTAGTTATCTTTTGATGAATAACTAATAGTTATTACGGTATGTATAACAGTATTATGCAATGAGACAACTAACATTGACTATCAGATCGTCACCTTAGTGCAAAAAACAAGATGACTGCATATAGAATAAGGGCTGTATCTTGTTATTACACCAATGTGACGAGATGATTGATAAGATCTCTTGCCTGGTCTCTGTATTTTTGTTATAAAGATGTATGTAAATTAACCACCATGAAAGCGTTCAAACCCTCAGTCCTTAAATAAAAACTATAAACAAAATCGTAGTCAAAATCAAACACCTAGTTGCTTGGTGCTCGCATTTACGAATTTATGTGTGTGTTCACTGTACAATGAGTTTTGCAATACAATATAAATTCAGATGATATTTAAAAAAAACAGTACAACGGTTGCTTTAGTTTCAACGGCCCGCTAACAAACTTTAACTTGTAGTTTCAATTTTAACTGTCATTTTATTGTTATCAACACACCGCAAATACGAGTTTATTTGCCCTTAACAGAAATTACTTAAAGTATTGGTGTCTCGTAAAAGTTGTGTTTATTGTTATTCCAAACTGATTTTCTTCGATGCAAACGAGTACTGAGATCATCATTACGAATAGTATAAGCCAGATAAGCAAATCGACGGCTTCGGAAAAGGGCACTTACGGCTTTTTGGATCGAAGCCGACGAAATGCTTAACTTTTGCATTACGTAGTCGGGGACTTCACTGTATGTAACTCAATGCTTATTGTCGAGATTTATTGACCTGGCAGGGCGGAATTCCGATACGGACGGTTGCATTTTGGTTTATGGTAAAGTAGGCTCTTCGTTTACACTCGGTATTAGTCGTTACGGCAATGTACATGTACATGCACCTACCTTTTCTCGTGTTTCTTGTGAGTTTCAAACGCTGTTTCAGTGGTAGAATGCATCTCTTTACCACCGTTTGCGTTAGCAAACGATCAATGATAACGTATAGAAACATTTAAGACCAAGACCGGACGCCAAAACATTCGTTTTTTTACACGGCTTCAAACTGTTTTACACTCGTGTTTATAATAAAAACTTCGAAAAGGTAGGATTTTATCATTAATTCATATCATTTGCATTGCGTTTGCGTTAGAGTTTAAACTGAAAATAATATCATGCTTCAAACTGCATAGTGTTCAAATCTAATTAACAATAACACTACAGTGATGTGAACATTTTTGTGCCCCTACATAACGCCACACTTTAAAATATTTGATGACCCTTACGTGAGACCAGTCCGGTTGTAGATAAAACGTCGAATGGCTCAGCATATGATAAGTTGTCAAGCAATTAGATAATTGCAAATTTACAGAGGTCCATATTTCCATAATAGTAAAGACACTTGGGCAATTTGTTTCGATGTTGTTTGAGAAGTCATCATGGGCAAATAACGTCATTACTACTGCAATTTCAACAGTGATGTTTGAAACGTTAATGTCGTGCTTTTCAATTGAGACAAGTGTCTGGAAATGACAAAGACTTTAGGATCACCCTAAAATAGCATGTACATTAGTTTACCGGTGTCAAAGGTAAGCTCCGTCCTGCCAGGTCAATGTATATGATAATACCCAATGATAAAATTAACAAATGCATATCAATTCTCTCTCTACAAATTCCTAATCCTGTGCTAGAATATAAGACAAATTGCCAATGTTGAGTCAAATACTTGCAGTATCGTGCGTCAATTAATATACTGCCTTGTTTCAACTGCTAATATTGACCATACTCACAAACCTTTTTACTTTGAAACTTTATTAAAGAAACTGGCATCCGATAAGTTCAGGGCTACTGGAGGAGTGTACCCAAACTTTTTTTTATCTAAACCATGTATTATGACCACGCATAATAATTGTCTTGAATAGACAAGTACAGTGAATGATCACACTAAAGGGTTTAGTGGAGAACTTTAAAACTTTTTCAGAGCATATTAAAGTTTGAGTAACGCTCTCTTATCTAGAGCTAGGATGTTATTCACACGCTAATACAACACGCTTTTAACTTTCAATAAAACCTATACTGTCTCTGCAAAATGTCACTTTGCAACGACAGCTAAGATGTATTTTACACAGGCAATTAAGTTGTCACTGAAATATGTACTTGAAATGTAAATTATAGGATATTCTCACGTCGCAAACGATTATGAATAATACTGGTATTTATGTCTGTTTTATTGAACATGCACTCTTAGAATAATGTTTAGTATATCATCCGTATGATTACAAAAGTTACGTGGACGATTGTTTTGTTTTTTGGTTTTGTTTTATAATTGAATTGTGCAAAATCGAGAGGGAAGCAGATGTGGTATGTTCATGGTGAAGCCTCTAAGATACAATTATATCGCAATGGCCCCCATCCAAATACCGTTATGAGCCACATAGCCGTACAACAGATAACTCCTCGTCCAAGGCTATATTTGGTAAGCATTCAAATAAATAACATTAAGGGATTAATGCAAATCTCAACGGGCGACGTTTTATAAAAAATATATAAATAAAATAACTTTTAAGCATGCAGCAACACTCTTAGAGAAGCTGAAAAACAGTTTTAATTAACACATAGCGGACACACATGAAATTAAATCAGGGCTACTCCCATGCAAGGCCGACGGTGTTACCATTTGACTATGGTAACATTATATAAACGGTTATAAACAGGGATCTCTTTTCAGAGTTTGCTGGAAAAGGCCTTGGAGTTACGATTTGTGTTTATGTATAGATTGTCCATTTTAAAAATGTATATGGTCACTGACATAATTATTAACATAATAATAAAAAGATTCGACAACATTTTAAATCAACAACTTGTATCAACCTTATCAAATATACTCATGTAAGGTTCACAGTTCGTCCTTGTTGTATATTATTATTGGCGCATTGCATGAGGAAACACTTACCCCGTATTCCTTCTTTAAAAAGAAGCCAATTTGATGCAAATGAATAAGCTAATACTTATTTAATGCTGTCTCTTTGGCCTTGCTTGTTGAATAAATTGAAATATCACCAGGAAACGTATTTATTTGAACTGTTGCTACACCACCATTTATCTGATTACTCGTTTGGAGTTATGTTCATGCTTATTATCGTAAACGTATAATAATATTCCGTACCGACTAATCACTAATTTCACTAGGGGCTCCTGCATCTGCCGTGTACCAATAAACATCAAACTATTAAAAGGTACACAAAAGATAGTGTCGGTAAAGGATAACATTGTTGTTTCGAAAAATGACGCACATAAAACTGGGAGTTGTGTTGTGTATAGTGCGATTTAACCACTGTCTGTATTCAACTTATGTTCAGATATACAGAGGCAAAATTAACGTGTCCTCTAGCAAGTTTTTCGAAGGCAATAATATGCTTGACTTGATCTAACAACCTTCAATGCATCATTACATTTGTGACATGTGCTCTTTCAAAAAATCTATAAAGAAAACGCCTTATGAAGTGGTAATGTATCTTCGAGAGAGAAAAATACCAATTTTGACTGATCTTCGTAGTATGTCCGGAAAAGGTTTATTTGCTTGGATATCTGTTACAGCGTCGAAAAGGGTAGTTTTCTACAAATATATGTATAACGTTCGTGTATCCGGGAACAGATAGCATTCATAATCTTGAAACATGTAAGGAATCTAACATAAAACTTCAACTACAAATAGTCTGTTTCAGAAAATGTCAACCGTATCGTGTTCATGGAGCAGTTCACTTCCGTTCATTTTTATATAGTCTTTTGAACAAGAAGGGATACTATTATTATTCAAGGTGGCTAAGAATTTTATTGTTCCTTGGTCATATCGACCGTACTTATTTTTAATCCTATCTGTATTACTTCCAATGGTAGTATGCTTGATTATGCGAACATCTATTACATGGTCCGTTTTCTTTCTAAAACCCCATGACTGCGATTTGGGGGAAAATGGAATTAAGTATCGCTGTTAGTTAAAATCATGGTACAGCCGTTTTCCAAATATGACACCAAAGTTGTCCAAGGAGGCCGCCAATTCTCTTAAAAAATAGGTACGCGTAATTTTGAAAAATGAATGGCACTTATGGTTTTAGAAACGAAATCGACACTGCTCGTATTACACATATATTATGAAAACTCATAAGGTTGACATCGGAACCACAACCGAGCCGAATCGAATGCCTATACAATCGGCAGACCATGTCTGGGGGATATGACGTACGAACCAATTCTCAACTCTCAAAACCTGCACGATGCGCTTTATAAAATGAATCATGCAGTTTCGGCGTGTTTGAAATTGTTTGTTCGC
>JAULCE010196968.1:0-11448 GCA_032359355.1 Macoma nasuta | reverse complement strand
ATCTTGGTTTACACTGTTTGAAAATCCTTATGGTTGGAAATCGCACAGCGGGGCTCATATATTAGCCGAATAGCTCAATGTCTTTACTAATCTGTATAGATTAGCCGAATATATTGTCTTATCTGTACCGACCATACTAGGTTAGCCAAATATTTTTTTGTCTTTAGTGATCTTCATAGGTTAGCCGAACAGTTAGTTTCATGTTTAGTGACCTTAATAGTTTAGCCGAATAGTTTCGTGTCTTTAGTCAACTTTATACATGTAGGTTAGCCGAATATTTTTTTCTGTCTTTACTGACCTTAATAGCTAATCCGAATAGTGTATTGTCATTACTGACCTGTATAGGTTACCGGCCTATTTCCTGTCTTTACTGACCTTTATAAGTAAGCAGAATATTGTCCTGTCTTAACTGACTTTAATAGGTAAGCCGAATAGTTTCTTATATTAACAGCTCTGTTAACCATTTTCTTACAGAGGCGCTCTAACTGATGTCTATTGAAAAACATGGTAGGAAAGGGAACATTTGCTCGTCAGGAGCAAATGCTCCATTTCCTACGATGATTTCAATACAAATCAAAAATGACATTTTTATCCGGCCTAGATTTTCATATGTTTCGTCAAATTCTTTTCATGTTGGTTAGTCCAAAATAGCCTGTGGAGCAAAGAGTTAAGGTCAGTAAAGAGAGGTAACAATTCGGATATTTCCCCATAGTTTTAAACAATAAACGAGCGAGAGATTCAGCAGAACGCTGTGTTATAGATGCGAAATCAACGCCACACGAAGACGGCGCTTACTTCAATCATTCCTCATATGAACTTTTAGACATACCAACAAGGAAATATACCCACAGTAAAGGATGAGCATCTAGACACAAGGACATTTTTATTCGTGCATAGTAATGAAAAAAATTGAAGGAAATGGAGCATTTGCTCAATTTCAGTCACATTGTTTTCAGTACGTGTAGTCTACTTCCTTCTACAGGGTTAACTCATTATCCCCTACACTATATTTAGATTATGACGTCATTGTTCTATTTTTAGCTTACTAAACTTAATCTCAAAGACAAAGCATTGCTTAATGTCAATGGTTTTGAAGACATTATGGGGAAAAGAGCATTTGCTCCAATAGATACGCAATTATGCGTCTCTAGGAGGGAATGACCGTTCCAAGGCGTTACTCCTATCTTCACCCTAGATTTATGTATGTTTTTGTCCATGTGTGTCTTCTTTATGTAGCGTGTGTTTGGACTCGTGTGTATGTGTTTGTGGATATGTGTATGCGTGTGTTACTGTGCTGATTTGGTGGCTGTTTTGTGTTGTATGTGGTGTGTCCTGCAAGACCTTTGTATCTACTTTTACTACCTAAGTGCCATTTTTGAATTATATTGAAATCATTGTATGGAATGAAACATGTGCTCGTTACGAGCAAAATGCTCTATTTCATACAATGTTTTCTATATTCATCAGTTACAGGGGCGCTTTGAAGGATAAGGAAATCATACTACGAATGTCAATTTCTATGACATTATAAGATTTTGAAAATACAATCGCAAGTTCTATATCTGATTTGAATTCAATAGTAATCTTCCAACCTTCTTTTACGTGCATAAATGCAAAAATCTTGATTCGAGATACAACGCCGAGTAATTTGACGTCTAATTCAGATGCATGCTAGTCATATTTAACTCATTTACCGCCTACCCCAAACCATAGTGTCATATGTAACCAGATTGGATCCGTATGGGACGCCACGTAACCTGGCGTCTCATCCGGATCAAGCCGTTTGACACTCACCAGAAAAAGGTTTGCCAAAAATTAAGTGAATCTGTGAAGTTTAAAAATGAGGCAGACGGAATATTGTGCATGCGTATAACTGCCGTGGCAGTGAGGGGGTTAATATTATTGAAAAAATAACTGAACGACATGTAAAGCCATACTGCGGCGTATGTACTATATTATATAGAGCCCGTGTATTTAACTTCTTGTTCATAAACTGTTCAATTCATTTATAATCAACTTTTTTATATTTTTGTGAGATCTTGTGCTTCTTTTTACATTTGGCAGCGTTGAAGTTTCTCCTTTTTAATATGTGATTTTAATCATTGTATCGCTGCTGATTCAACGATACAAAATACAAAAAGCTCCAATATCGGACAGGTGTCGAACTATAACTGTCGCCATCACCGGATTGCATTACCTCCCTACAAAAAAAGTTGAACTTGAATTGTGACCTAAACCTTAGATACACACACATGCCTGAATCATATTCTCTGCATGTCGTCGTGTAGTGGTGAACATTTGTGCCGAAGCATTTTAAAATCCTTTAAGAATGTTGAAAGATACGGAGCGGACAGGACATTTGAGGCTAACACATTTGACCTTGAGTTATGACATTGACCTTTGACACACACATACCTGAATCTGCGTTCATTTGAACTTGATTTGGGAAACTTCTGAATCGTGACATTCAATATGCAATCTTTTCAACGTCCTTTAAACATTATTTCAATGTTTAATAATGGGGGACCGAGTCGACTTTGATTGGCGAAAACAGTCTATGTTTTTTAATAATTCTGTTTTACATATATTTTACAATAGGATTTGCCATCATTGATGTTGTAGAGCAGTCGGACTGGGATACCGTTTATTTACACTGTACGTCTGATGGGATGATAATGGGATAAGAGTGAGGTTAGGCGCCCCTAAACCGGTTTAAAGCCCCTGTGACGTGTTTGCCACTGACCGTTTCAAGACGGTACTCCTATCTTCACCCTAGATTTGTGTCTATTTTTTTCTGTTTTGTAAGCAATATGAAGAGGTGAATTCATGAATGAAGAGGTAAATTCCTGATAAATTATTTTATTTTTCACTGTAGTCAGCTTTGAGTTGAGGTGATCCAGATATTGCATAACTGGTATTAAGTTGTAGGGAAACCCTCTTTATCATGTGCTGCCTTCTCACGTGTCATGTACAGTATTTATAAAATTTCATTTACATTTGCTACTATAAATTACAGTCACAAAGACTTGTTATACCTTTTTATAAATCCCCATGCATACTCTACAAAGCCTCGGTTAGCGTTGTAGCCATTTCTAACAGAACGGAGTGTAATATTAAGAAAGCTGCGAAGAGAGCGTACACCGTGCAGTACGTGGCAACCAAGCCGAGCAATGGCCTTCAGACAGAGTGTCAGTTATTTAAAATTAGTATTCATTAGTCATTTCAGCCGTTTGTCTTTAGACGCAACACTTAAAATAAAGCCTCACAAATTCCAATATTAAAACTAAGATCTCTTATGAATGCAAGTTATCTTGTTGATAAGATGTTTTATTAGTAGTATATATGTTCATGAAATGGCTGAATGTTTTAGCCTTTTCGTGAAATGACCAATTTACTCAGTCCTTTCATGAAATGGCTGAATATCTTAGGCTTTTCATGAATTGGCTGAAATTTCCCTGCCAATGCTAACACAGATTGGCCGGTGCAATTTCTGTCAATCTGTGTATTAATGTATAGGGTGTTATAAGATTTTTTTATCATGAATAGTATGGTTTGTTTGATAAAATGAGCAGAAAAGAAGGCATATCTTCATTATATTCATACTCAAGAATAATTCTTATAAATAATTCTCAATATTTTATATTAAATTAAAAGTTTGTGATTATTGTTCAAATACATCTTTTAATAAAAACAAGGTATAAACTTCTCTTAATTCTAGATAGATTAAAAAACAACACTTTTAGTTGTTTAACCCGTTAACTGCCCCAGGTGAAGTAACAAAGGCAAACAGCTTGGATCCGAATGAGACGCTAAGTAACTCCATAGTACTCAAGTTATTTTACACTCGGCCGATCTTTTTACAGAAGGTCAAGAAAGAGTTAAGTCTAAAGCGGAAATAGACAATATTGTATATGTGTCAAACCCTCTTGGCAGTGAAGGTGTCAAACAAAGTACGACACTTACAAAAATAACAGATGCCGTTTTCTTACATGCCTAACAGTGATTTATAGGGAATTCTTAGTAAAAGAAAACCTTTTCTTACATGCATCACTGTGATTTCTAGAGATTTCTAGGTGATAGGAAACCTTATCTTTTCACTGCTGGCAGTGAAAATATTACTTCTCAGCAGTGAAATTACTGTTGTTGTTTGTTTTGGAGTGTGATTTTTGGTTTTGAGTTCAAAAGATAAAAATATATTTCGTTTGACTCATTTGTTTTTTTAGTTAATTTTTACGAGTTAATTTTTTGGGGGGACTTTTCTGGTATTGTGATCAAACATTTTGACTCTCATTTCTTGTACTTAATCTGTAAAATATAATTATCCTTTATTTCTTACATGCCTAACAGTAATTTATAGGGAATTTTCAGTGAAAGAAAGTCTTATATTACACTGCTAGTACTTAAATTATGTCATTTTTTATATCAAAATTTAAAAAATAAAATCATCTTCTTTTAATTGTATTTTGTTTGGACTTTGGCATTTCTGGTGCTGTGGTAAAACAATTCTTTAAACTTTGTCACATTTTTGTTTGTTTTCTATAACTGACTAAACTTTAAAGTTTCAAAAGACGCATGTAAGGAATAGAATAATTGCATGGCACAGTGTGTCGCCTCTCGCGAGACACCACTTTTGCTTCCCACTCAATGAAATAAAATTCGATCTTACACTGTAAAATACAATTATCCTCTATAACATTAGTCTTAGTCTTGTTTCAAAAAAGGTATATTTCTTATATATTGACCCGCTTAGATTGCCTGATTATTATGCCTTTCCATAAGAAGTTTGATTTTAGTCTTTTCATGAAATGACTGGAGCATTCTTTAGCTATTTCATGAAAAGCCTGAAAGATTTAGTCATTTCATGAAATTGCTGAGTGAATTTTTGTCCGGCTGCAAATGTGTAAGCTGTGCGTAATTCTCAATGGCTGCATTTGATTTTACAACAGCAGTAAGAAGAACTAAACTACTGAACTATAATGGATCGAATACAGCTCGAGTGTTGCAAAAGAAGTAGTCAAAACGTCCCTAGTTTAAACGCACCTTATATCTTTTTAAACGCCAATTCCAGTACCGAATATGATTACAGGTCAAAACAGCGCCACCAAAACAGTCTAAACTTTAATGTTGTATTACTGGGATAAAAAAAAAGAAGAAAAGGTTGTATACATTTTTTCACAAACTGCAACAAACAGTAAGGTTTGGTTTACTTGTCATAAAAAGTCAATCTGAATGATGATGCTATCAAGTTCTCTAATCAAATGCACATAGTGACTTTTGTAATTAAGTTTACTTATTACGGAGGCGTAAATGCCCCCTTAAGAAAAATAGTTATGCATAGAAAAATATGCAGTTGTACAATATAGGTATCTTGAAAAGATTCAAACCATTAGATGTGTATAACCTAATTTGTAGTGATTTCACATAATATTGTTATTTCCAAAATGCAAATTGTTCTTTTTTATTGCGTTCGTTATACTATTATCTTATTAAAGCTTTTCTGTAAAACATGAGTTTTAACTTATATTAGCTATCTGCATGGTTGGTTATTGTTACCAATTGATTTATATTCACTTCTTTGGTTGAAAAGCTAACGATACAAAATGTTATGCAATATCAAGCTTTAGTTATTAAATATTTAATTATTTTATATTTCTCTCAACATAAACTCTCTTATTTACTCGTCATTTATGTAATAATATTGTTATTTTGCTTTTGATAATTAATTTATATCGACCATACTTTAGAGGTAAAAAAGTCGTCATATAAGTAAAATGACATGTTAGACTCAATAATTGAGCATTTATTATATGTATCGAAGTATTCATTAAAAAGACGTTCTTTAATAACATAAATGCTAGTAATTAGCCGAGCCTCGCAAAATGACTGAAATACTATCGACGTAAAACCCAACCCAAACAAAGCATAAATGCTACTTACTTTTTTCTAAATTGGTGTTGTTTAAACTTTTGTTTCCTAAAATGAAGCATTGATAAGTATAACAATATTATATAACTGTAAGAGATTTTAAAATGTATGTATCTTGATAATGTAATCATCTTGTTTGATTCCTTATACTTAATAAAAGGAGGTCAGCATAAGCTTCAGTAACTTATGATTGGTGGTAATATTTGAATTGCTTGAAACCCACACCTAGCAAAAAATTAATTACAAGAGAATGACCCTTAACATGACAATTATGTATTGTTATGCGCTGGTTCCTATGGGACCTCAAATTTGTCATAATGGCTTATATCTCTCTTTCCGTTCTTTCTTCTCTCTATCCTTGTTCTTCCTTATCTTTCTCTTGGTTTGACTTATCCACACTATTGTCACTCCAAACATAGACCTCATAGCCTTTGGATACCAGACAATAGAGCTTCAAAGATAGCAAAAAGGTTTAAATAATATTGACTCTGGCAAATTAATATAACAAGAAAAGGTAAAGAAAGAAAGACAAAAACTCGAAGTATCGCTAACTATTAATACAGTAAATGTCAAATTGCTAGACTAGATCTATAACTGTTAGAAACTTTTAAAGATGCAATACTAAAATAAAAGATGATGGACTAAACGAGCCTTTTACTCAGTCACGTGTAATAAGTTTAAAGTATCTCTACTCAATCGAGAATTCCCTAATTAATCTGTTAATAGACTTAAAAGAAAAATAGTCCTAAGTATGTTAATCCTATCAGAAGCAAACCAAAAGAAGAAGTCGAAAAAAATAGCACCAGAGAGTCCGAAAGTGACAGAACCCAAGAATGTCCCGCAAAAATGTGCGGGACCCCGCAAGAAACTAACTGCGGGATCCGACAGGGTTCTGCCGGTTGCTATTCGTCAAATTACTGCGGGGTGAATTTTTAAGATGAAATACGGTTATGTTCAAATTCCAATAAAGCACTTTAAATGTATTAAAGACATGCAACGTACAGCTGTATCATATAAAAAAAACTTCAAGCTACTGACAATTTTATGATTTAACACGAATGATAGAATTAAAAGTAAATAACAGTCTTTTAAAATTCTGCTCAAGCAGGGGAATAAATACTTTATCGCACGAATTAAATAGAACGCTTATGTGACGTCATATCAAGTTGTCTTGGAATACCGGCTACTTTTAGTAACGCCAATGGTGGACTCTGATCAAATACAGCAGCATGGTTATGAAATATGATAAATATTGCACAAACACACGGCATAAATGGACTGAAAGTTCAACTTATGATTCCTTATCCTCAAGAATATCCAGTAGACCAGGTATGACACTCTCATTTGATTTAACTAGTGCATAAAAATCTACGATAAAGCATGCATAACAGTTGAAAGTGAAAGTATAAATATACATGTGTAAATGATCGATTCAGCAAAGTGCTGGCGGTCTACAGTATTGTTACTTCATAAAGCGCATTTAATATTTCTTATACACCCATAACCTCTTACCATGATGGTTCAAGGGCTAAATTTGACCAAGATTTTTAGGATTTGTGAAAGCATTTAGCGAACTATAGCTAGTTTGGGTCTGAAGAATGTTTCTAATGTCATTGAATATTTTTAACTCATGTTGGCATATACTTCATCCGTACGTTCGATAAATATTGCAGATTGCAAGATAACACGAATGGGTGCAGTATCAGTTTAAAAAGGTAATTTTGTCAATTTTTATTATGATTTTGATACTACGATAACTACGACGTTTCTTAATCAATAAATTATATGTGGCTGCATTTCACCAAGGATTGCTTTTTCCAATTGATCCGATCTGGACCATATTGTCCCCGATAAATCAAATGTTTTGATCGGCCCGATTTTCATCCTGATTCGCATCCAATCGTCCCCTTTTTGACCCGTTTGGTTCCTAACCAATCGACCATGACTGGGGGATGATTCACAGATGTTCCTCGCGCGACCGACACGTGTCAGTGGCGCAAGTTTGCGAAAGGACGCGCAAGTACTCGCAGGTACAGGGCAAAGGTCAAATAGACACGCTTTTTGCGATCTTCACGCATTGTTCGTCCGAGAAAGGCCGAAAATGGTCGATCCCGGCTCGAGAGAAGACGCTTTTGGCCGCTCTGTGGACGCTGTACGCCTTTCTTCCCGCGAGCGTGCGCGAAATGTAGACGTATGTTGCCACAGGGAGCCGCAGGAAGTCAAAATAAACGGTCTTCGGACGTTTTGATCGATCTTCGGACGTTCTTCGGCCGATCAAACTTGCCTAGATCGGTCGGAGATCGGTAGTTTTTGGACCCGACTATATAAATCGAACCAGATCAAAGCCTTTCATCACTTTCTAACCATCCAGGGAAGAACATGGACCAGCAAGCATTGCTGGGGATTGTTGTAGTTCGCTCTACAACTTCGTTCTACCATAGCACAGCAAAATGTTATTACACTAGAAAATAGACGGAAACCAAGGACCAAGGTAAAATATTCCAAGAAAGAAGAAAGTTTTCGTGAACTGCGAGACAAGTGGACCTTCAGGAGACCCTCGGACGACCAAGACGACCAAGGGCCGATGTTTTTGATCGATTTGGCCAATCATTTTTTCGCTACCCGACTCTCGGAGGACTGACGCGATCGCGCCGGATCTTCCCCCGAAGATGTAGGGTTGTGTTCGACAGGTTCCTGACAAATTTCGCAAATATATGCAGCCGATCGACCAAAAGTGGGATAGGCTACTATCGGGACCAAAACAATCCTTGGTAAAATGACCGCTATAATCAGTGTATTTATATAAGCTGCTTTGAATATTGAATCTAGAGATCACATTAGACATTTAATGAAGCAAAATATAGTATTGAGAAATGATATACAATTTCGCTGTAGAGTACCAATCTTATTAATTCAAAAATGCTAAACTTCTCATTAATTCTCTAAAAGTTAAGCAAACTCGATGAATATTCAAAGACACTTATTTGAGAAGATAACAGCTTTCTTAGCACATTTTATATTTTTTAGATTAAGTATCAATGTGGTATTATCAAGGAGTTACGTAATTAATAATTATGATTGTTTCCAAAAATGTAGCACGACAAGTGGCATGTTTCTTTTCATTATAATGCAACATATTAAATTAGCTACAATTAATTAAAATTAAACATTTTTCTCAGCACTAGATATTTTGCATTGTTCAATTATGTTTGTATTTTGCGTTTTAATCATTTTAAAATAATTCAGTAAGAATTTTCACTATAGGTTTCATTTAATGTCAATGTTGAAATTGTACTGCTATCTACGGAATCCTGTTAGTACAGGATTCAGTTTCGACTTGCGACTTTTTTGTAACGGTACAAATAAAAGGTCGAAATTACAAAGTCTAGTTTCGCCTTTCTATTTCAGCCCTGAACCCCCGCGCCGCCAACGCTATTCTATATGAATTCCCACAGCCGACCCCCCAAAATTAGAATGCGAAAATAGCTTTTGTAATTTCGTGTTTTTATTTCTCGATGTCCCTTGGTGTAAATTTGATTTTAAAAACTCGAAAATCTTAATTTGCACTAAGTGGAACTTTCGCCTTTTTTAAACTACTTTCGTGTTTTATTTTATCGCTCATCGATTAGCACCCCGTAAATTAGAATGCGAAAATGGACCGTTGCACTTTCGTACTTTTTTTTCAAGGAACGGGAGAAATGGTGCCGACATTCTTTGCCTGGGATATATTTATAGTCGCACCGTTTATTCATGCAGGGACCCAGCACACGTTGGAACGGAGTGTCTATTGACACGTACGGTGTTACCATAAAAATAATACCATGATGGGGCGGTGCAACCATAGGTTGTTACCATATGATGCACCGAGTCTCACCGAGATATTACACATGCTAATCCTAGAACAGATTATTTGAAGCAAACATTCAGCCCGCGGTAACATACATTAACATTAAAATTTAATTGAATAGGAATGTATAATAATATATCTGGCATAAGTTGCAGGTTATACAGTGTACTAATTTGCTATTGTATGTTGGATTCATGTATACATACATTTTGAAATATATTGCTTTTTAACCCATATAATGTCGACAAAATTGCTTAACTTGTTGTCTGACTGACTGATACCGGTATTAAATTTTGAAGAAAAAAAACAGTCATTCATATTTAAGGGTCGGATGTCATACAGCTTGGAACCTAAATAGAAGTCGAGTTACTGGGCATCTGTTCTGATTCCAAACTGTTTGCAATTTCCAGTAAAATCAAGACTGGCAGGATAAGAGTTAACTCATGTTGTTACCGTTAGCTATACTGAAGCTCTCATTAATAATAAAAGTTCCATCTGTATGTTATGTACACTTGGTGGTATGTCTTAATGTGTTTACCTTCATAAAGTTATTATTAATATTATTTTTATTGTTATTATCTTTTTTTTTTCATTTGGCGGTGAAAGGGTTTACTTAATGGCCGTTGTTGAGTGGCTTTACTGTATTCAAATTCACTAATAAAATGATAGGAAGTGTTGACCTAATAAAAACAGAAATAGTTTGAAGTGATTAGATTTTTGTCCGTACATTACTAATAAATAGGGTAAGCCCATACAGGTATTACATCTATAATATCAACATCAACATGTTTTATATTAGCCCACTCGGAGACTTTTAGTCTAGTAACCATGTGGTGGCCTTCCCTTATAAAGTTGGTTCCCTGTCTTCAAGGTACATGTATGGGTGTTAATCCTGCTCACTGAAGTCAGGGAACCAAGTCTACCGGATTACCTACATTGAACTTCAACAATTAATCCCATTCACTGCTTACCCCGAACCATAGTGTCATAGGAAAACAGCTTAGATACGGATAAGACGCACAGTCTCGATCAATATTTTTGCAAAAGAATTAATTTAATCTATGAAGTTTGAAAATGAAGCTCACGAAATATTGCGCATTCGCGCATAATTGCTTCCGGCCGTAAAGGGGTTAACTAGACTTTATCAGAGAACTACGTGACCGTGTCTTTACGGTACCGTTTCAGATGGCCTCTGATATATGATCGGATCGTGTGGAAAGGTCGTATACAAAGAAAAAAAATGTTTCCCAAATTCTACGAGAGTGGTTATTTTGGCAAACTGCTTAAATACAGATCAAACGCCGAGTAACTCGGCGTCTGATCCGGATTTGAGTAGTTTGACATTCGGTAATGCCATTAACGTGAAACGGAATCGGACTAGGTTAAGAGTAGAAGCAGACGGGAGTATTGGCAGACGTCATTTTTGCAGCGGGACAAGGGTTATAGTCTACGATACGCCCTACATAAAGAAATATGTGTGTCAGTTGAATAATGGCGGTACCATACACTACGGAATAGCCTCACTCTATTTAATCGTGTATTTTAAACAAACTATTGACAAAAATCTAATAACCATTTAACTCTTTCACCGCCAAAGTGGCCTAAATGCGCCGTTGAAAATAGTGCAGTCCAAGATCTGACGCCGCCTTATAAGGCGGCGTCTGATCTGGGACTTC
>JAULCE010196857.1:0-11450 GCA_032359355.1 Macoma nasuta | reverse complement strand
AACTCGACGTGATACGGCTATCTAGAAATGCATATTATGCTAAAATTCCCTATATAAACTTCTAGTACAAATCAGTTCACACTTGAAGCAAAGGGATACGCCGTCAGCTAACTGTGAAAATCGTCTTGGGGCTATATAATGTAATACAGTCAAACCTGTATTGAGCGGCCACTGAACGACGACGCAATTGTGGTCTATTAAGGACAGATTGTTACTTAATGCATAACGAAAATAATTCAGAAAGCTCCCAAAAGAGCTTTCTGCATTGTTTTCGTTTAGCACTAAGTGGCCATCTGCCATTTTTAGTCACTATGATATCTCAATTGGTTGTCGCTCAAGACAGGGTTGACTGTATTGATACAATTAAACCGTGCTAGTGTGAACTACGGGAAGGTTGTAACGCAGATATCTGATAAAACATAAAAAATACCATTAGTTTTATTGTTCGAAAAGTTCACCTAGTATTAACCGCTTTTTTCGGATTTCTTTGCAAACAGGCAGATATTCCAGTTGCTTCGTAAGTTTAAGTTTCTTAAATCTGTGTTACGGTCTTGTTGATTGGGTTGTTAAATACAGAGACCAATCAACATACTCATACTAAACAAATAAAGGCAATCTTAAACTTAAATAAGCTACTGGAATATGAGCCAAGACGATAAACACACTTACCTCATACAAATGGTATTTCTGTACAGATACCTTTTAAGATCCATTCAATAAATCAACATGATATATTGAAGTTACTTTGTTCATTGTTTAAATTTAGTGTGATGCGAAGTTGCTACGTCTTTGTCATACGCCATACACTTTGCTTCGATACGGTCCTTGTGATTTGATTTCGATTCAGTTGTTAATTTAATTAGTGCCCGTACTTTCAAAATAAGCGCCAATTTAGTCTTTTTATCATAGAATAATGTAAAATATATAAAAATGTGATCGTGGTGCGGATGTTTTATAATTCGTCTGCTTCATTTTTAAACGTTACAGATGCACAAATATTTGCCAACATAAATTGGCTGAGTGTCAAATAGCTTGGATCTGGCCGAGAATTAGGTATTTGCATATACCACTATGGGTTTGGGTAGGCAGTTAAGGGTTTTATGCCGTAAAGTGAGCGCAGGTAGAAAACTGACACGGCGGGTCAATATTCTTCAACGGACACCAACACAAAAAAGGATCCAGGATCACATTTCAACGTCGAAAAATGATTTGTTGGGCGACTTCTCGAAAAGGATCTGTCAACGCCTTTACGCTGGAAGATAAGCACATCGTCGGATTAGTTACCCATTTCCTAGACAAGCTATTTTAACCCTTCGCCTGCTAGTCGCGACTAAGGTGATGTTTCAATCAGCTTGGATCCAGATAAGACGCCGAGTAACTCGGCGTCTGATCTGGCCCCAAACTATTTGACACTCAGATAATAGGTTCACCAAATTTCAAAAAAATCGGACGATATTTAAAAATGAAGCAGACGACATTTTCAGCAGACGACAATTTTCGCAGCAGGCGAAGGGTTAAGACTAAACCACCAGGAAGGAATCTGATGAAAATAAAAGCCCAAATAAAATTGACATTTATTAATCGTGACGAGCAAATGCTCCATTTACCATAATGTTTTCATAGCCATCAGTCACAAAGGCGCCAAAGGGCGTTTCTTTCGAGGAAAGGGTTACCTATTTGTCGCCATAATCAAAAGTGTGGGTTGCTTTAAGTTAAAGAATAAATGTATTCACGTAAAACTCAGAAATAAGTAAATAAACGTTAAAGTTCCCATGACCCTTTGATTGAGCTGCGTTTATAAGGCAAAATGCCCTTTCCTGATCAATCACCGCCTTACATTTATGACTAAACGAATCGCATGGCTTTCTTGAATAAGACTGACGACATTTATATTCTACGTCAAACGTGTGCTAAAAGATGATTTTGAAAAAAAACATATCATTTACAAATTTCCCTAACAACAAATAATAATGATGTTGCCGTTAAATTTAAACGGAACTATCCTTGTATCATAAAACTTTGAACCACATCATTCATTTTCGCTAAACAGCTGTCGCATTCAACTTGTCGATTCTGATTGAAAGATATGTATGTTTCCGCTGATACGATGATCGTTTTAACGAATACGTGGTAATTATACCACCAAGAAGCCGATGGAAAGATATAGTCTATCATTTGTACGCCAGTATAATGTTTTGAAAATAGAGCATGAGGTAAAGTCTGCACCAAGTAATGGGGTCGCAATTTATTTCTGAAGCCGTATTTTCTAAAGTTTCAATTGAGCTTTAAAAGAACAATGAAGCCTCGTTATTTCGAACTTGGTAGAACCGTATTCATGTTACCATTATCAATACAATCTGAATTAAAATAAAGGGATTTGCTTTCAATATACGTATAGAAGTTAGGTGACTATTTGTATTAGTAAGACTAACCCGATGTTTGAATGATTATCGAACATCAAGTGATTCGAACTTATAAAACAAATCCAACTAACTTTGACATTACTAGTTTCGACATATGTTAAAGATACCGTATCATACGCTACCTGTTCTGCAAAACACTGATGTTATTAGAATTACACATTCAAACAGAGAAACGTCCGCATCATTATTTAAGTCACTAGTTTAACAATTTATGTCCTGCCCGTGCTTACCATTTCGTATGTTATTTGAATATAAGTAAGATGCAACCGATACTCTGACATTTTGCGCCAAAGGGGTAACGTTATCGGTGCGCAAACTATGGCAGTCAGTCAAGAATGTGTTGTGATTGATTATCAAACCCATAACGTAGGTAAACATTATGCCACTTACCTGTTTGATATGTGAATACAAACATTTCTGAACAGTCAACAGTCGTTCGACCGAACCTCTAATATTCACTCCGTTATCCGTTTCCTGTCACATTTGATGTGATCTGTTTGCTTACTCTTTCAGTACCGTAGTCGCCACCGTCATTGCCACTGAATGCGTCTGTTAAAAGAGTCCACTGATTGAATCCATCCACAGCTATGTGTTTCGTTAAAATATTGTCATTAAACAAAAAACTCCGTTAATACGATTATTGATGGGACCCCTAATTATTATCTTTACACCCGAAAATGGTTAAAAACGTAACAAATTTTTTATATTTTGGTAACTAGCAACTTCAAAAACACGTTTCGAATGTCAAACGGATTGTTTCTCATAGGGATGCAAACTATTTGCAAATATTATTACTTTGTCCCTCGAGGCATGATAAGGACTGTAAAGACAATACTCGTGAATCAGAACTCAGTATGGATATAAGCGGTATACCGTATTATCCGTATCGTTACAACTGAAGTTTACTGTATTACCCATCAGTGTTTAAATCAAGTACAAAAAGGATTTACATGCATGCGTGCATCGCTTCGGAATTCTAGTCGGCTATTTAAACGGCACAGGAGACCTCAGAATCCGGTCTGATCTTAATTTTAACAAAATAAAGTTATCTTTGCTAGAACTCTCTACCTAACACAAGCCTGCCGGAAGGCTTTCTTAAAAAAAACTCCGATCTACTTTTAATTAGATTGGGAAGGAACTCACATAGACGTGAACTCAGTGCAAGTCAATTACTACAACCACTGGGATATGCCCCGACAATACTAATATTCAGAATCGGGTACTCGTTTGGAAACTCCGTTGTTAATATTTGCTAGATAAAAGACGCGAAAATAATTATTGTGTAATCATTTACTCCATAAGCTATTTTAAACTCAATCAAATTGAAAATATATGATACTTCGAAAGATTATCTAAGAGAAAGAAAACACCATTTTTTTAATTAATGACTTTAAAACATTGCGGAAAATAGAGCATTTGCTATTTATGAGCGAATACAATGTTAACATGCTGTTTCCTTCATTGTTTTCAATAGTGTTTTGCTACAGAACAAAACCGAACATGTATGCAACGCTTTATTTGCGTCGGACGACGTATCAATAGAGTAACAGTGTATATCGTCGGTTCCGTTCCAAAAAGCCGTAAATGCCCTTTTGGAAAAGGGCACTCACAGCTTTTTGAATCGAAACCGTCTATGTGTAAACAGGGGTTAGAGCGCTACCCTTTACTCCACCGAATAGCCTTTTCGTGTCACTGTAATTGTTGGCTATTGAAAACATTGTAGGATAAGATCATTTGCTTGTACTGAGCAAATGCTACACTCCTTCAATGATTTCAATTCAATTAAAAAATGACTGTTTTTCTTTTGCCAAGATTGTCATATTTTTTATCAGAATCATGCCTTGTGGATAATACTAAAAGTAGTCAGTGGAAAAAAGTGTTAAATATTCATGATATATGCTAACAGTTTGAGTTCATCAAGTACGAAATGATCATATTTATGATAATATTTTCCATTGAATTACACATTAAGAGTAAAACAAAAAATACGACATGATAAATATTTAGTAATGTCGAATAAACTAAGTTTATTAGTTGTAAATTCATGTAAAGGATCCGTCTTATGGTGATGTGAACGAGGTTTAAATCAGAAAATGGAAATATCACCCAGAATTTACACGTAAAGAGTAAATAAACAAAAACAACAATGAGTAAACTTATTAACTGAAACGAAATCTGAATCAAATTTAAACGGTATGGCCGGTTCCAAAGAGTTTGTATGGCGTACGGAGCAGCCCGACCATTTCTGCGGATTTTTCCGGATATCTTCGGAATTTTCTGGGTTTTAAAAATATTCTCTATAACCCTTGTGCTAAAATGTCAAACAGCATGGATCACAATAAGATGCCGTGTTACACGGCGTCTCATTGGGATCCAAGCTGTTTGCAAATGGCATGATAGTTTCTTCCGTAGCACGCATATTTGCCCAAATCCCCGCATTGTTCATGATCCAGTTATGGTCACCCTGACGGAGCGGTTGAAAACATTAAAAAAAACAACATGACCCGTTTATAAAATGCAAAGAACGATATTAAGAAAACCCATGAAGTGATTTATATAGCTCATTTTGCAGTTTATTTTTAGTTTTAAATCTGTTCATACGCCATATGTAACCGAGTCGGCAGAGAAAGCGATAAAATCGTCAATTTTTAACCCTTATTCTGCTGCCACAAAAAATAGTTTGCTGATTTCGTCTCGTCTGCCCGATAGTTAAACTTTGTTCGATTTTCTTGAACGCTGGTGAAAATGTTGCCCACATGTCAAACGATTCAGATCGGATCCGGATCAGACGGCGATTTACTCGGTGTCTGGTCCTGGTCCCAGCTGGTTGACAATATCATTACGGTCGCGATCGGCGTGATAAGGGTAACACGTTGCAGTACTGTGTACAATATGTAGACAAACATTCCACGACAATTTGACGTAGTATCAAATGTTGACCCGAAGCACTTTATAATCACCTCAGTGAATTCACTTAATAAACGTAATATATAAGAAGAAGCAAGTATGGAATTCTGATACCAAGGAGACGAAATAAATGTGGTATGATGCTGTTGAGTTACCGTTAAGTATTCGGCTACCAATGCATGTACAAACAGTGTAACCCCTGATCAGACTGCTCCCTCATGAGCAGTATGATCAAGGGCTTCACTATTTGCCTTTCTGACCGATACTGATGAACACAATATTTAAGGACAAAATCAATGTATTACTTTTGTAGATATTTACAATAATTCCTAGTAGTCGACGAATATAGGGTATTTACAGTGATCTTACGTTTTTGGATTGATTGCATGGCGTACATACATTAAAATGCTGAACACCCGCTTAATACGTACGTTTATAAATCAGATCATGTGGTCTCTAAACCGATGCGTAGGTAATGCTAACCCAATTCGAAACGGCAGCAAGTCGGTGTTTTAGTTTTGTAAGCATAAAAGAGATATAATTGTGTATTTCAGTAAACAGCGATGCATAATTTTATAAACGTTTAACCTACCCGACAGTGTGAGATATAAGAATCTTAAATGCGTGTTTATTCATGTTTTTGAAACGAGTTGACTAAAATCATGTTACGCGTAACATGGCAAACATATTTAAGCGAGTGCCTAAGAGATATGTACTCAATTGCAGTTCTGATCTATCAACTCGCATTAGTCACTTTATAAACCGGATGATGCGGTTTTAAGACCACATGATTCGATTGAGAAAAGGCATATTAATCTGATTACTGGTATTTTTTAATTGGATCGTTTTTCATAAATAACCAAAATTGATTTTAATTGGAGTAAAACAGCCATTATAGTACTGTCAATTTAATATACTAATATATACTAGAAGTCGGTGTCGCTCGAAAAAGATGTATGCGCCATAAATCAAAATTGCGCTTACAGCGTTTTGCGAACGACAGCGACGATATATCAAAATATGCATCTGTTGTAGTGCGCTTAAGACATACTGAGTTTCCCCAAGAAAACAAAGTAGCGTATATGACCTTAAGACACGCAGACATTATAGATTACCGCACGGATATATATAATGTAAAAAAGTATTAATGTCAGTTACCGTGATTACTCTTAAGTCGTAGACCACCCCCAGGAATTGGGTAATTACCATTAAAAGGGACATACATACCATACAACAATGTCTTCAAATGATAAAAACGGAGGTAGAACTTTACCACTAAAAAAGTCTGAAATATATCCAAATGAGCATGCGTTAATGATACATTTCAAACAAACATTCCATATTTCTTCACCAAAACCAAATATGTGACCTCTAATTAGAATCGTGTTTTCAAGACGATTTTAACGAGTGGTAACTTGATAGGGTTTGTTAAAAGAAATAGTCATATTAGCCTTTTGAATACGCACGTATCTCGAGTATCTAGATCCCTTTTATACAAAATGACACGACTTACACGATGTGTAATGCCCTACTATCTGGATTCCTAGGGTAAATACGGTATGTTAAAAGATGAATTCCTCGTTCCCCAGTCGGAATATCAAGCAGATCAATTATACCAGAGAAACACCAAATGGCAATCTCGGCGGGGAAATCTTTGAAGGAAAAATAACAGCCAATGTAGCGACCGCAGAGAATTGCATGCTCCAAATCCAAACCAAATTTTATTGTCAGATTCCATAATAGACGCATAAATGTACGTAATGCGGATACTCGTTGTATACCCATCGTTTATATGTAGGTAGAGTACTGAAACAAATCAAAATGACGGTATAACACATTTCGGATTCGTTGCCGGTTCCGTTACGGGTTACACCTTCACTGCTTACTCCGAACCATAATGTCATATGCAAACAGCTAAGATCCGGATCTCATCTGTATCAAGCTGGTTGACACGCAGCCGATATTTTTTGCCAACAAATATGTTGATCTGTGAATTTTGTAAATGAAGCAAATGAAAATTGCCATTTTTCCTGATATTACTATTGTGTATTTTGGGGTGGTTTTCTGATGGAATATCAATTCAACCATTTCCTCACCAAGTTATGTTTTGACTTATTCCAAAGAAAACAAATCTGACGAAGAATATGAAAATGTTGTCAAAATTTTTAGTTGTACTGAAACCATTGTAGATAATGAAGCCTTTGCTCGTTTCAAGAAATTGCTCCATTTTCAGCTATTAGTTGCTGATGTGATAAAAAGTGCTTGTGTGGAGGAAGGAGTAACCTAATTTATCCTTTTTCTTGACACAGTGTAGAGTCACAACGGGAATGCATTATCGTCTGTTATCTTTTAAAACCTCGTATTGTTGTACATAAAATAATTGATTATCGCCGAAAAAAACTTAACTGCATTTTGGCTACACTTAAGTGTTCATAGAATAAATCGTAGGCTTTCTTCTAAAACCTCGTATGTGTCGTTTTAACCCTAATTCCATATACTGTTTTAGACTCATTCACATTGAAAGTATTGTGTATGTAGGAAAATATTCTTGTTGATAGAAAAGCAACACTCTTAATGGCTTTTATAATATCGTCGACAATTGAGTATTTACTTATTATCGTAACAGAATACAACACTTTGGAACGGGTTTACCTTTTTGATTGTTTTCAAATGGGATATATATAAAACTAAATGTTTCTTGTACAAATCAGTGCACATTTGAAGCAAAGAATTACGTCGTCAAATAACTGTGAAAAAAGTCTTAATAGTATTGGCGAAATATGGTTTTGAAGGTAGGAGCTATAGATATGTTGTAACGCAAATATCTGATGACTCATAAACAAAACATTACGGTTGGATGGTTTGAAAACAATTCTCAAATTACCGTTTCTTCTCGGATGTCTTTGCAAAGAAGACGATGGACACACTAACCTCATACAAATAGTATATCTGTACAGATACCTTTAAACATCCATTCAATAAATGGACATGATATGTTGAAGTTACTGTGTTTATTTTGTTTAATTTATTATCATACGAAGTTGCTACGTCTTTATCACAAGCCATACTATTACTTCGATACGGTCCTTTTGGGTCGGTTTCGATGCAGGTGTTAATTTAATTAGTGCTCGTACTGATCGGTCACCGCCTTTAACTCTTTCGGCGCCAAATTAAAAAATGGCGGTTGGAATTAGTTCCAGATGAAATATTTTAGCGTAATAAATCACAGAGACAATTAAATATGTTTGGTATATCCCGAAACTGTTTACACGGGTCCAACATGTGTTACAAATTAGTAAAGTCCCAGATCCAACGCCGCTTTATAAGGCGGCGTCGGATCTGGGACTGCACTATTTTCAACGGTGTATTTAGGCGACTTCGGCGGTGAAAGGGTTAACCAGCTCACTACCCTACCCCGAGTTAAGTAACAAACAGCTTGGATATGAATGAGACGTCTCAATCGGATCCATGCTATTTGAGACTCGACCAGCGGTGTTACCAAATGTCGAGGGAGTGTGTAAGACTAAAGCGGAAGTAGACAAAAAATTGCGGATGCGCAATACTTTTTAGGCAGTGACGGAATTATAAGGCGGTGACTGATCAGGGACTGGACTGATTCAAACTAATGCGAATTTGTCAACAAAATAGTTTTAAACTTCGTTAGTGTTTTTATGACTTAATGGATCACATGCCTTTGTTCAACAAGGCTTACACTATTTATAATCCATGCCAACACTAGTCTTGTGATAAAGGTGACTTTGAAAAACATATCCCTTACAATTTGCTCTTACAGCACATACTACTGATGTATCCTTGTATCATAAAACTTTGAACAACAACATTCATTTTCGCTAAACATATGTCGGATTCATTTGGTTGATTCTGATTGAAAGATGTAGTCGAGTATGTTTCCGCTGATACGAAATACGTGCTAATTATACCAACAAGAAGCTGATGGAAAGATATAGTCTACCATTTGTACGCCAGTATAATGTTTTGAAGATTGAGCATGTGGTAATATCTGCACCAAGTAATGTGGTCGCAATGTTTTTCTGTATTTCGTTAAAATGTTATTATTAAACAGTAACCCCGCTTATAATGATTATTGACGGGACATCCAATTATCATCGTGATATCCTAAATGGTTAAAAGTGTCACATTATTGTTATATTTTAGTGTTTAGCAACTACAAATACATGTCAAGTTTTGAATGTCAAACGTATTGTATCCAGATGACTGGGCATCTCATCTAGATGCAAACTGTTTGTAAACATTATTACATTGTCCCCCGAGACATGCTCAGGACTGTAAAGACAATCCGCATAAACCACATGATCAGTATCGCTACAAGCGGTAAACTGTAATGTCCGATATCGTTAGAGCGTTTCGCGTGACTCCACCGAAGAGTCTGTTCGTGTAACTGTGGTTATTGAAAACATTGTGGGATAGGAGGATTTGCTCATCACGAGCAAATGTTACACTCCTTTAATCATTATTGTAATCCTCTTTCAATACAATTAAACAATGGCATTTGTTTTGCCAAGATTGTCATATTCTTCAGCAGAATCATGCCTTGTGGATAAGTCTAATAATAGTATGTGGAGAACAGGGCTAAATATTCATGCTAAATGCCAACAGTTTGAGATCATAAAGTTCAAAATCGAATTACATATGAGCAGTAAAACAAACAAAAAGACTTAATAAATATTTGGAAATGTCGAATAAAGTAAGTTTAATAGTTGTACATGCATGTAAAGGATTAGATCTAATGGTGATATATAAGGTAAAAATAAGAAAATGGAAATATCAGTTATAAAATGCATGTGAATAGTCAATAAACAAAAGAAACAATGCGTAAACTTATTAACTTGAAACGGAATTTAATCATATTGAATCGGTATGGGCGGTTCCGAAAAGTTTTTATGCGGTTGAAACCGTTTACAACAACTTGTCGCACTTTGAAAAAACTGCAAAGCATGGTATGAAAACCCCATGAAGCGATTTATATAGTTCATATTGTAGTTTTTTGGGATTTTGAATACACCATATGTAACGAGTCGACAGTGAAACCCTTTTCCTGCCGCCAAAAATAAATCGTTCGCTGAATTATTGTCTGCTTGATATATTAACCTTGTTCGGTTTTCTTTAACGTTGGTGTTCATGTTGCCCGCATGTCAAATAATTCGGATCCGGATCAGACGCCGATTTACGCGGCGTCTTATCTTAGTCTAAGCTGGTTGACAATATCATTATGGTCGCGATCGGCGTGATTAGGGTAACATGTTTCGGTAATGTATACAATACGTAGGCAAACTTTCAACGACTATTTGACATAGTATCAAATGTTTACACAAAGCAATTTATCGTCACCACAGTGAATACTATAATAAACGTAAAATATAGGAAGACATTTTGCTTGTAATTCTGATACCAAGGAGACGGTATCATTGTGGTGTAATGCCTTTGAGTTACCATCGTTAAAACGGTTAAGTATATGGCTACAAACGCGTGTACAAACTGTGTAACTCCAGATCAGACTGTTCCTCAGAAGCAGCCTGATCAGGGGCTACACTATTTGACCTTCTGTTTGATAATTTTGAACACAGTATTTAATGACAAAATCAGTGGGTTGCTTTTGTAGATAAATACAATAATTCATCGGAGTCGGCAAAAACTTAGAGTATTTACCGTAATCTAAATATCTTTCTTTCTCCATAAATGTAATCGGAACTGACTTGAAGCCGAACGGGAAACGAATCAATTAATTTTCGAATTTATTGCATGGCGTACACACCAGTTCAAAGTGCTGAACAACCGCTTAATGCGTACGTTTATAAATCAGATATTGTTGTTTCTAAGAGGTTTTATGAACCGGTTCGTAGGCAATGCCAACCCGTTTCGAAACGGCAGCAAGTCGGAGTTTTTGTTCTGTAAGCATGAACGAGTTAGATATGTACTTCAGTGAACAGAGATTTATATTTTTATAAACGTTAAACCTATCGACAGCCTGGGATATATAGGATCTTACACGAGTTGTCGTTTCAGATAAGCTTTTCTTAAACGAGTCTAGAAAAAATGTTATTAAGCGAGCCTTTGGCGAGCTTAATAACATTTTATTCT
>JAULCE010196746.1:0-11451 GCA_032359355.1 Macoma nasuta | reverse complement strand
TTGCAGCTAGTCATACAGTCGGTGAAATTGGGTCAGGGCTATTTATAATGGAATTTGGTGTAAAACTTGTAAACTCCCATGGTACATTATATTATTCAGGTCGAAAGTTGATTCATATTGCCATTTATAACATTTGTGGTGAGAAAAAGCTTACATGGACGGTATTTACGATAATTGTTTGAAACACCTGCAATTTTCACTTCATACACAACGTGGATCATGTCAAAGATTTAGTGTTCGTTATCACAATAATGTATAGAGAGATATGTTTTAGGTTTAAAAAATGTATCAACATTATAGTACAAGTGTCCTTCTTATTGAAAGCGTGCTAAACGTGGTGAAAAGTTATTCGTTAGTCACCTGTATGCATCCGTTTGTGTAAATATCCGTAAATTTTTCAATTCGCTGATCGCAGCTTCCGGAAGGGATACACCGGAGTTTACATACTGTGAATTAGGCATACAAGTATTAATGCCAACACAGACAAATGAGAGGATCACCATTTTGATAAATGTATACTTTGTCATGTACTACAAACTCTAAAAACACAGGAGCTTAAGGAGAAGAGATGTAAACGATTTATTTATGCGCCACGGCTTGCTTAGCATCGACACTACTTGAAAGTTATGTATTGTCAATCATTTAATTCTATATAAAGGATATCGAAAATTTGTTTACTTAACGACCTATTGTCTGTCCGCTTAAACATACTACAATGTATTCGTCAATGATGAACTACTAATAATATATTGAAAGTGTTAAATGATATTATCACCATTGAGACCAATCAAGCATGTTCTTCAAAAGCACAGCAAACTGTAATAGGATTGACCTGGGCCATATTGGAGTATACAAATGAAGCTAATACATTTTCATTGTAATATAAGATATATGAAATGGAATCTCTACTTATTGAATAACACAAAAACAAATCATTTAAAAAGTACCCAATATTGTTTTTAGAATGTTCCTGAGAGGTTTGACTGTGGCCGTCTTGGATAAGAATGTTCCTGAGAGGTTTGTTGGCGGCCGTCTTGGATTTATGCAAATGAAGGATTTTTCAAATCATAATAGAAAATATTACATTGGGTTCCTTATGTCTAAAGTCATCGTTAAAACATTTAAGATTGTTTAAAAATCCCTTCTAGAAGGCGAATCATCTGAATTATAGTAAAGTCATTATACCAAATGGCGACCATCTTAGTTATATGCAAATGAAGAAGTTGACAAATCATAATAAATTTATTTCTATTGTGATCCTTATGTCTTAAAGAACCGTTACTCAATTTAAAGTTGTGTTATTTATTTAAACTCCCTTCTCTGAACTGGGATATCTGAAATACAGTATATTTAGTCAAACAATGGCGGCCATCTTTGTTTTATGCAAATGAATGACTTTTCAAATCATGATGAAAAATAAAACATAAGGTTCCTAATGTCTTCAAGTCCCTTTAAATCATTTTAAATCATTTTAAAAATCCTTCTAGTAGACGATATGATTATAGTATATTTAATAGCACACTGGCAGCCATCTTTTGTTTATGCAAATTAGAAGAAATGCCCGAGGGTGACAGAGTGTCATCAAGCGATTATTGATGTTTATGGTCTCAGTGACCCAAATCAGTCAAAAAACATTGTATATACTCTAATTCGAGGTATACACCAACTATCCCATTTGACTGCCAGACTATAAATCGTGGATGAGTCTAAACTGGCATATGGAAGGGCCTTTTATGACAAATATCAACACGAATTGTAGAACAAAACGCGAACCATGTCTGAAGTTCACACGAAGAAAGTCATATACCACAATTTATTTCAATAACCCAAAGCATGTAGGAGAAAAATCTGGAAAACTGTGTCGGACGGACGGAGAGTTTTTGCCAAACATCAACTGTACTCAATGACCTGTCAGAAGTAATTGTAGAGCAGCCATCAAGGACACGACAAAACGGACACAATACAAGTCACATATCAAATTTGAGCTCGATACCTCGAAGCACGTAGTAGAACATGTAGAACTGTAACAAATGCTAATATTTGGATAAATGAGGGGCATAACTCTTATAAAATGAATGAAATAAGACGCATCGCGAAGTCTGTCTGCAGTTCACAAGATGAAATTCATATACGAAATTTCAGCTCAATACTTCAAAGCATGTTGGAGAAAGTGTGGAAAATTGAGTCGGACGGGTGGGGACAGAATTAGACATCGCTTGATAAGCGTTTAAAATGTCGTCGGCATAAGTGATACCGCCATCATGTTTTTATGCAATACTCAGTTTAATCTTATAACGTACGGCGGAGCAGTGGTGTATATCAGTGGCGTAATTGATACACAACTACCACGCCGTAGTGATAACAATTCGGTAAGGTATATAGAAAATAAGCCAATTTACTTAGTGACAGTGATAAAAAGAGTCTAACTTTTGTACTCATAAAATACTATGGAATACTACGTTGTCTGAAATGATACGATACTCGGCAACGCCTCGTTCCGTAAAGCTACAGTCAACTTGTTTAGTACGTTTCAGCAGTCCATGTGCACTCGTGTAACTTTTTTTATTTCGAGCTGTAACTATAAAACAACATACACATTTTATGCAGTAACGATGAATGCCAGGTTAACTATTTTGCTGCAAATGTGGCCAAATTACATCGTTGCAAAACGTGCAATCCAAGATCAAACACTGCCTTTGTGAGGCGGCATCTGAACAGGGTAATAGATAATCAAGTGTATTTTAGAGGTATCGAAAAGCGTAAATTCATTATTATTGTCTTTTTTTTCTTATCGTTATAATATTGTTTCGTTAACTTGTAAGAGACGTCAGTTTTAAATTGCGCTGAAATGATTCTTCATACTACCTGCTCCAATGGTTTCTAATATCAAGGCACATATTCGTTCATCGGTGAAAAGAGCTGGGCGTCCTTCTTGCTCTGCCTGGCGTTGTTCAGCGATGTAAACATCCACAAGGCCTCGGGTTGTCTCGGGTTTATACGAGTCCTGTTATGTAAAATCCGAAAACATGTAAGAAATTCTAGGATCATTATTTTTCGTCTACGAATGAGCAGTTTGGTGCTTTTTTATTATTCTTATCTTCACGCTCTACAGTCTTGCATCAGACAAACTGTCAATTAACTGAGCATGTAAATGACTGTAAGTTTCAGCGCACGTTACGTTAAAAATATCATGACACTCAATTCACAATTTGCGTATTTGAGAAGTTCTTGAGAAACATGGTATTGCGTTGTAAATTGAATTGGTAAATGTATTTGAAAATAGCTGTTAGTTTACCCTGGACCAGGAACTTCCCTAACATAAACGAGTGTTCATGTTAGGAAATATTCCGTCTGGCTTGTTGACCGGTAAACGTATATTCATTAAAGGATTAACACATCTGTAATTTCTGACGAGTATCGGGTTTAAATGGGCGCAAATTATTTAAACGGCGACGCCAAATGCGGAATATTTCAAATAATTTAAGATCGTCGAAAAATCCTATATATGTTTGAAATGTTCAATTAAAGATGGGTTAGCCCTATTTTAATGCAAAAAGTATTGAAATATGAAGTTTAGTCATGTTTTTTCCCATCTGACCCCAAGATTTCAAAAAAGCTATGTGGTAATGCTCTCGATTTGCATATGAAAAGTGTTCTTAGTCTTATTGCCTATAAGAAATCGTGACAGTCGAACTGTTTTCTTGTTAAGATATGAGCATTATATAAAATCAATCTCAAGCAAAACGCGCCGACAATCATAGAAGTTTAAAATATGTCAAAAATGTACTCAACCACGGTTTTCAACCAAGCTACCCAGACCATGTCGTACTATTAAGTGCATTCGGGTCTTCGCACGTTTTTTCAACATTGAAGTAGTATAAAATTCACGATGAACAAATCAGACAAACCCAAATGCAGTGCAAATTTTATTAAAATGCAAATTCATCCTGACATTGCAACTGTCGAGCTTTTTGTCCGTTTACACCGGCACAGTATAAATGACGGCCGACTGAGGTTCGGATAAAAAGTAAACTCGGCAATCGGCAAAAAGTTGGTCGGTTAAGACGGAATGACGTTTGATCGTAATTGGGGGCTGTTAAAATGTAATCTTAAGTTATATACAGTCCCACTGCACGCCGAGACCATGGTTTAGTTCATGCAAGTTAAAACATGCGCAATAAATCATATACAGCGATTCGCCAGCTGAATTTACGACCTTCTATACGAAACTAATTGGTCGCATGAACCAATCAGATTTCAGGATATTTATAGATTGCATTATAATGAACACTTTACAGATCGTTGTCTGGTTCTTCTCCAATTAGTTATTTACCGGGTGTCGCAATATAGTTGAAAGCATAGTGCATTATTCAGTCTTAAATATTATGCATTGCCTTCTTGTTATTCCCTAATGTGCTCAAGTATGATTGTTTCTCATTGCATCCAGCATTATAATGTTCATAATATAGTAAGACGTCACATCTAATGTATATGTTATTGTTTACAGCATAACTATTATTGTTATAAACGCTTAACCCAAGAAAAAGAACTATATAAGCTTAGCTTCCGTTGTGTTCATGTATTTCTGTGTATTATGTAATTTACATCACTTGGCGTTAATTAGTGAATTACATCTATAGTGTTCTTATTTGTTCCCTGTTTTAGCGTCTGTGTCCGACCAACTACCACTTTTCACTACATTTAGACCATTGGAACATAAATTTAACAGATGTTTATACCGATTATTTTCATTTTAAATTATTAATAAACTTGCATTTTGTTTCACTCGTCTCTATATAAGAACAGCTGTACTATATTATGCTATTGGTTTCAAAACAAAAAAACGTGTGTATACGCATATCCACGATATCGGAATGATATACGATACTTTCATGTTATATGCTACACATACCCGCAAACATATTACACATTAGCACATAGTCCATCCTTTTGTATTCATAGAGCTGTCAGTATGTACACGCACACATCATATCATTGCGAACAAACCGCTCTTCATTCAAATGGCTTCTTACTTTAACCCTTGACCTATCCGCATCTAACCTTAATTGATTTATATACTAAACCTAACGTCTCTATACACATAATCCATAAACTTACCCGTTGATCTAGAAATGGTACTCAAACTACTGAGATTTCCCTAAAACGCCCACACATTCATTCGTATGTCTCTTCATTACGTATGCATACCTTCATTTCATAGTAATATCGTTTTAGAATCGCTTCTCTTGCCCGAACAACGTCATCGAAAGGTTTCTTGTATAAACCTGGCACAAAACGTAAAAACGGGAACATCCCCAAGACAAGGTCAACATCTGGTCTCGTAAGGTACTCGGCACATCTGTCCAAATCCCAGAAAACGTTTGAACTCTGATCGTCACCAAGGTCTTGTCCATTAAGCTGTAAAAGCAAATATATTAATTAAAGAAGCTTCATGAATGTTTCAGGCTGCAACTTTTTTAACCCTTATATACACATAAACCACACAGATGTGCATTTTGACACATCAGTAGCTTACGACCTTTGAAAATAATGCAGAAAATAGAGAAGCTGCTTAAAATGTAATTTTCTTCCTTTCTCTTCCTAATATACTTTTAATTGTGTATACATTGAAACATGGTTACACGGTAAAATGATATAGAGGATAATCGTATGTTATAGTGTAAGATAGAATTACATTTTGTCGAGTGGGAAGAAACAGTGGTGCTTCCACGAGTGGCGAAGCCACGAGTGAGATCACCATCTTTGCTTCCCAGGAATGAAATATAGTTCGATCTTACAAAAGATAAAAAAAAAATGAGAAAACATATTTTTTTAATTTTTTGAACATCAAAACTTAAAATGACATTCGAAAACAGAGTTAAGTGCCAGCAGCGAACATAAAGGAATCTCTTTCACTGAGAAATCCCTATAAAACACTGTAAGGCATGTAAGAAAGGGCATTCCTTCTACTGAACAAGTTCCAGTAAAATAGGCAGAAACCTATCTCATAATCGGCCGCCATTTTATATATGAAGAGTGTCTTTGGATTGGTTATTCAGTATTAAAATACGTCACAAAATAGTAATTAGTTTTCGCCATCTCATATACCGCTACATAATCAAGCAGCAACCGAACCTGATATGACTAAGCCCTTCACTCCCGGATGCAATTATGCGCATATGCAATATTTCGTCTGCTTCATATTTAAACTTCACAGATTATCTTTTTTGGCAAAAATATTGACCAAGCATCAAATAGCTTGGATCCGGATGACACGCCGAGTTACTCGGCGTCTCATCCGGATCTAAGCTTTTTGCATATGCCACTATGGTTCGGGGAAAGCAGTGAATGTGCTTATACATGTTCAAATATAGTTACATGTTTCCCCTCTATCTATAGCAGGTGTTATTGATTACAATATACATGTCTACGTAACAGCAGTCATGCCAATCAATAAAATCATGCAAACAAGTATCAGTCTGACAAAGTAGAGACACGCAACCATTTCAGTATCTTGTATTTCACGGATTTGAGATTGAAAACAAAAGGTCTAATTATTCTATTTTACTGCGCATTGGTACTGTGACTGGCGTGATTAAGGATTGTCAGTAGATACTTTTCTGGCAGACCATTAGGACTTGAGGGAGGCGATACGTTGAAACCAATCCGGCAGGTAAATTTTATGCAGATATTTGTATTTTGCTTCTCAATCTTAACATCTTGCACGTCTTGTACATATACACGCTTTCACAAGTCTCTACGGTCGTTCGGCAACTTGAAACCCGAATCGGAACCAAATTGGATATATTTTTATAACCATTTTAAAAGGCGCTTGCGGCATTTACAAATAACGACTCTCGCACGAGTTACGTTACACCGGTGTACGAGAATTTCACACACGTTTAGATTGTTTTAATTTTTTTGGACACATAGTTGTTACTTGTTACTTGATTAATTAAATGCAATGTGAAAAATTTCACATTGCATTTAATTAATCAAGTAACAAGTAACGAATATGTATACAATCTAATTAAAACATCTAAACATGTGTGAAATGCTCGAGTAACTGCCGCAAACGCCTTTAAATCCTTGCTGGAAAAGAAACACTTGCTCGTTACGCACACATGATCCATTTTCTACAATGTTTTCATAAGCCGTTTGCTGAAGAAGTTCATATTAGCGTTTTTATTGATTGAATGGGTTTAAAGTTTCAACTGTGTAAACCTACCTCGGATATAAGTGTCAAGACCTTAATTAATCCTGCTGTAAAACAAAGGTGAAACATGGCTACTTGACACATACTTCGTGAATGCACATAAACTTTAACGCTAAGTATATCTTCACTTTGTAATATTATTTCGTTGAGCATTTAGAGACAAGGTATCAAAATGTCAGAGCTATTTTTTCAAAATCAGATTTTACTACATAATTCTTTATCACATCGTACTATTTAACAAAGACATGCAAGAATAAAAATGTATTTATATGAATAATCTATCATGAATATAATCATGTGGCTGCTTCATGTATTCCTGCTCGATTCTACGAGTACTTATTTAGATGTGTGCTGCAATAGCAATTGAATTTACCAATAAAGTCAAGCCGTTTTAAAAACTCTGTGAGCCTTTTAAATGCAATAGGCGATTCAATTCGTCATAACAAAAAAGCAAAGTCCCGGATTAGACGCCGCATTGGAAGGCGGCGTATGATTAGGGACTCCATCGTTTTGCAACGAAAGATATTCAGAATAGTAGGGTTTCCAAATGCCAATGTTTGTTTTAATCATTTAAGTTATTCATTTCGTTAAGATATTTTATCCAAACGGTATCAATCGATTATTTTAAATTTTGGCGGCGACATGGTAAAAGTATTGCTGTTCATTAGACACATAATCAATCATCATGCTTGTACATCTAATGACTATATGAGCAACGCCTTATGACGATATTGATATTATTAATCATTAATTGTCAATATCAAAATGCAATAATCTATTTAAACCGTGTCTACATCGGGGCTCCTTTAAAGATTTACCGTATATCCTCTAAACTTCGGTCACCTAGTAGAGAAACAGTGATTAATATTCAAAAACTAGAAAAAGACCCGCGCGAGCTCGGGTAAATTATTGAATCATTGCAAGGAAGCTTTTGATGTATGCAAAACGTTTGATAAACAATAACGTTTTATGCAAGACATGTAATTGGCACAATTTTATCAATATGATTGAACTCTCTTCTCCGTCAATAAACTCTTTATTAACATCCTCTTGGAAACAAGAATATATGACAGCACCTGTAGGAGCTGTCTGGTCTGGTCTGGTCCTGCCCTGTGTGTCAGGAAAATCTACAATGACGAAGAGTTGGTAAGACTAACATTATCGCAGGAACATGCGAACAATCAGTTAATCTATATTCAAACCGAACGACAAAGTAAAATATGTATCGACGAAAGTCATCATGGGTTTAGCAATTTTGATAGCGGGTTATCTTTAGACTATTTCTATCAAATATTATTGAAATCTGAACAATGCTTTTGGTGGGGAAGACTTTTGATTTCCTTTGTATGACATGGCAAATAGAGTTCTCAATGCAATGAACTTGTTTTCACATTTGAAATGGTCATCTAGGTACGTTTTCTGCAACATAATATTGAAATCGACCAGATGTTTTGGATATTTAAGGATATTTCTTAAGTTTTCTATAATGTCATATACGAGGAAAACTCGAAGTTTTGAAGTCTTTGGGAAAAAAAACACGAAAATCATTCATTATATATGCATATCTCTTTTTGGTGAATGTAAAATTAAGCTGCAACATTTATCAGCTTAACCCTATTTGAGACATAGGTTTATACATCTGCAGCTGACTACTTTTTAGCATGTTGCCATACATTCAAGGCCTTTAGTGATTCTACAGGTAACAGCAGTCAACGTTTCGACATATTGCAAAATGATATTAAAAAGCCCTTAGTCCTCTACATCAAACAACTGTTTAAACCTGTTGCAAAAAGATATGAATGTGTCTTTAGCTCTAACGTAACTGGATCGATGTATTGTCACAGACACAGGAATGCAGTCCCTCTCTAGAAATGTTGTCTATTTAACATTTCGTCTGTTTAACATTACTATATAAAGGGTGACCGGCGTCTCAAGAAGAAATGGTCGGGTTTTCTTCTAAAAACTCATATAAGCTATTTTTTAAGATGGCACATACGAGGTTTTAGAAGAAAACCGACGATATGTAACCGCAATCGAATCGGTTGCAAATCGGTTCGAAACCGGTAAACCGCCAATATATTAATCGTCAGTACCATTTGAGCAGGATAAGTATCTTAGAGCTCGTACCGTAAGGACACTAATTGCATTGACGATAAAAAACGGTTGAAAACTATCAAAACCACATATTGCATATTATAAAACGCATACCTCGTTTGTGATCGAGTTGAGTCAGTTTGAACGTCATATTCCTTGAATAAAGTTATACATTTCAATATTGAGTTTCCGTTATTTATGTTATTGAGACTGAAAAACAGCTCTCTCAAATCTATTTCAGATTCACTCGTTGTCTTCTAGCCACATGAACTATATATCATTTATGCAAATAAGTGCCACGTGTAAAGTTTTGTCGTGATATAATGGTATTAAGTTAAGCTTGCGAAGCTCTTGCAGTTCATCATGTTCTATAAGTGTATGTTCTACTGCGTGCGTTTTGCATGTCGAACAGTCCGTGATGTACGACCTACACTGTCTGGAACATAGTTTAATGTATTGTCAGGACGACCGCAGTCAATGATCTTAGAATATCAAAACGATAATGTGCTGAATACTTATTATATCGTCGGTTTTCTTCTAAAACCCCGTATGTTCCGTTATGGCAAATAGGCACTTACGTGATTTTAGAAGAAAACCGACTGTATAACGATGTTCATCACACCGAGCAAAATGTAGGGTTAAGCAAAGCATAAAAAATAGTGCAAAAAAATATGGAAGACAATTATCGCAATCATAAAAAAACTTATGTAATTTCGTTATTCAGTTATAAAAGTTATTACCATATTTCGTAATTAGTCTTTGATTTCGGTCACCCCGGGGGAGTTGCTGTAATTGGTCTTCGTGGAACCCTTATCCCGCCGCCGAAAAAAGTAGACCACTGAATACTCGTCTGCTCGATTTGTTAACCGTGTTAGATTCGTTTGAAATGTGGTGAAGCAGCTGTCCTAGTGTCAAACATCTCGGAGCCGGATCAGACGCCGAGGTATTCGGCGTCTGATCCGGATCCAAGGTGATTGACGATATCACTATAGTCGCGATCAGCGTGATAAGGGCAAAAACCTGGATAAAATGGTATCTTTTTACCAGATATTAATGAGGCTACAATGATTAAGCAGCGAGACAAATATTGCATACCTTTATCTGACTTCTTCCAAGGCAGCAATCTGATCGGGATTTACATACTTTGCACATGTCCAGCTGACAGCATACTAACATTTATTAATGTACTAAGTAACATGTCGTCAGTTCCTCTAAGACCACGTAGGTGCCATTATGTTTCAAAAATGGCACATACATGCACTTGGGTTTAGAAGAAAACTGACGATTTCTCCTTTAGTCACCTAAATCCAATTTGCAAAAATGACAGTAACGTGTAGTTCGACTATAAGTCGATTATTTTTGCAAAACCATGTAAAGTGTCTATATGCCATAATTATTTGCTAGATGAAAACCGACGATATGTCGTATTGCGTTGCGGGTATCATTAGTTTTACCATTAAAGGCGTTTGTGGCAGTTAGGGTGATTGTTTTTCTAAATTATGAATTTTGTTTAAACTTAGAAGTTTGAAAGACCAAGCAAATACTTGTTGAAATATGGAATAAAAGATAGGGGTCATCGAGGTTTTCTAGATTCAGTGACCCTTTTCTATGTGAAAAAAATACATTTTTTTACGGTTTAGTACCATTTAACATCACACTCGTACAATCAAATTCTTAACATGGAAATATGCAGTTTTCACACAAGTAATACATATTAATATAAATATTTAAAAGAACTTCAACATGTGTGAAATGCTCGAACACCGATGTAACATAACTCCCCCGAGATCCGTGATTTGTAACTGCCGCAAGCGCCTTTAACATTCTGCTAAACAATTTTCGTGTTGTTTTGGAACTGTCGTCTACTATATTGTTTAAACAGGAAAAGGTTCGTTCCAATATCTGGTGAAATTGTTCTCGGGTATAAGCTACTTGGAGTCTGAAACGTATCCAAGCTGTTTCAAACAAGTTAGCATGGTCGCGACAGGCATGATACGAGTTAGCATGTAATCGTTTACCTTTTCGCCGCCAAATTTAAAATTGTCATTTGTAACTGGTTTTGGATCAATTTTTTTAACGAAATAACAACAAGAAACACTATTAAATAAACTTTGTCTTTTTCAAAACCCTTATATTTGGGC
>JAULCE010196635.1:0-11451 GCA_032359355.1 Macoma nasuta | reverse complement strand
TTTTACATTAAAAGAAAATCAGCATAAATTCTTGATAATTCATCAATCCATAAACAAAATCCATAAACACAATATCCGAGAAAGCAATTACTCCCTAATTAAGGGAATAAGAGTTATGGTTCTTGTACACTGCACTTCCTGTCATTGAGCTCTACCACTGTATGAAGTTATATGAAATTCCATCCAGTAGTTTTCAAGTTATGCCTCGGACAAGAAAAAGTTTCAAAGGGCAATAACTCCGTAAATAAGCAAACTAGAGTTATGGTTCTTAAACATTGCACTTCCACTCATTGAGCTCTACAAACTGTTTGCCTCTTGCCCAAAATCTGCTCTTATACTTTTGCAAAATAGTTTGAGAATTTCAGGTTTTCAGAAGTAACTAGAGACCAGTCTCTGAATGGGATAAATACCCCTGCTACACCCTTTTGATAGTGAACAAAAGCCTTAAAAAATATTATCAATGACCAAGTTCAAGGGGACATAACTCTATTAGATATTGAGGTATATGCATATAAACGTCTTGCAAATCTACTACTTGTGTTAATTCCTAATCAAGTTTCATTGCAACCCATCAACAAGAGGCCCATGAGGGCCTGCTCTACTGGCTTGATTGGTTTGATCATTTTCAAATCAAAGATTGTTGTATGAGCAACAAAGGGAAGATGAATAAGCAAAGGTTTGGTGAAAATCGGAGAATAAATGGTGTAATGTAGCAATTTTGACAATTTCAAGGAACATAATCCAATCATGCATGGACCGATTAGGCTGATTTTCAAAAGGAATCTTGCTGTTATTGATATTTTACTACTGTATAAATTTGGTGAAGATCAGAAAAGAAATGGAGACTTGATCACGTAAACCAGCTGAATTATAGCAATTTTGACAATTTCAAGGGAGATAATCCAGTCGTGCATGCGTTGATCTGGCTGATTGTCTCAAAGAACTGAGCTGTCATAGATATCTAGCTACTGCATAAGTTTGGTGAAGATCGGACTTGAAATTGAGACTTTAGGGCGTAAACAAGCTGTATTATAGCAATTTTTGACAAATTAAGGGAGATAAAGAAAAATTGCAATTTATTTTGAAGACAAGAAAGCGGTTGAACAAAAGTTTTCTACTTCAGTAGCAACATCCACAATATTCATATACATGCACATCTTGCAAATTAACCTAAAATAACAAATCTGACACTTGTAACAGTGCTTTTTTAAAAGGTTCTCTAAAACAAAACAGAATTTAACAAAATAAAAGTAGCACTTTTCTGCTGTGAATAACCTCTTAAACTTGCAAAACTCGATAAAATTAAAAAAAGTGAGCGATCTTGTCAGTCCTATATGGACATTCTCATAGAACAGATTTTGCAAAAAACACAATTTAAATTTTTTTTGAAATCTGCCAAAAGAAGGAAGATAAAAGAACTATATCCATAAACAAGCAAATAGTTGGTTTTCTTCAAAAAACGCGCAAGAACCATTTTTTGTGTTTATTAAGAACACTGGTAGAATACAAGGCAAAATTATATACCGGCATACATAATTGAGAAAAATATAGAAGTTGTTTTACCTAAAGCAAAATATTATGTTTTAGGGCAAAATTAATACACTACCAGTTTTCTCAGTACGATGTCAGTCTCATTAGAAAAAGAAAATTTGTGACATTATTTAAAGTTTTCTAAATATTGATAACAAGAAAGCTGGCCCCAGTGGCAGCCATATTTTTTTGACATATCATCGAAATCAAGACTTGGCAGAACTTTTCCCCCCAAGAAGCAAAATGCTGTAATCGAAAGCATCAGAAGTCATTCTCAGAAATTAATTCTGCTTCAAGAATTACCAAATCGTACCTCCCTATTATTTGATTATGCTGCATGACTTGACAATGACAGATGCAGCAATCGCTAAAGCTCTCCTAAACACTTTTAAGCTAGGTGAGATAATAAGCTATCCATTAGATCAGAGAATATGTTTGTTCACTGTTGATGAAAACAGTGCATTGCCTGTTCAGAAGCTCATCAGAGACGTGGCGATTGGTCAGGGTCTGCAATGATTGCAATGCTTGAGTGCCTATTTTCCTCATGATGACCAGCATTTCAAGTATTTGAGATTAAACATTTTTGGTTCAGTTGTCAGGTGTATTTTCTTGACAATAACAGAAAGCCAATATAACAAGATATTTTTACACATTGAAACCAAAATATATTGACAAAAAGATACACATATTGTTTACTATATGCATGAGACTGTTTCCATGGTAATACTAGGTAAAAGATAAAAGACTGTGAGTATAATATGCAACAAGGAACATTTTGGGAAAACCTGAGTTTCACATGAAAAGCATCAGTTTCTAATATGTAACATGTTTTCAAACATGTAACCAAACAGAGTTTCTCACAGGAATAGAGAATTCGAGTTTCTCATATGTATCAAGTTTGAGTCTATAACAAATCTGTGACATTTATATGCAACAAACAGAATTTCGCACATGCAAAGAAATATTTCTGCTTTTAGACTAAACAATAGTGCTGCGGAGCAAACGCCAATGCCCGCCTGTTTTTCTTCGTCGAAAAAGGGGCATAACTGAACAATTATTAAAACCAGAGTTATGTGACTTAGTATAGACATGCAAATTGTTCCTAGGAACATGTATACCAAGTTTCAATTTGCAAATGTTGATCTTTTTTGAGTTATGAGGTAAGGTTAAAATTTTGGGGCGCAGAAGCAGACCAGGGTATCCCAATAACTCAAACTTTTTCTCTTTGAAAAAGAGAAGAGCTGAAAAAGAGAAGAAATGTGACACACTTTATCCTGTAAAACCATCATACTTCATAAACTATATAACTACAGTCTGAAACTCAACTCTACCCAAAATATTCCTTTAACAAGAATGTAACAAATAACAACATTATCAATAATAAATACATGTACATGTATTAGTTCCATAAGAGAAACTGTTTGTATTATTTTAATCCCCCCACCCCCTCTTTAACGTTTCCAAATTGTTCACTGACTGGATAAATTCAAATTATATCACCTTAGATTTTTTTCATAAACAGATATATATATAGTATTAAACCAGCCATGTTACAAATTTATGTAGACTTTTTACTATGTAAAGTCACTTTTATCATAATTAACTATAAAATAACACTTCCCTATGATAAAAACCTGACCACTGTTACAAATTGGTTTCCCTCCTTCTGGCGTCATTGAGTAAAAATGTATAGTTCTAAAATGTTTCAGAATTCCAGCAAGAGAGGGTTACTCGGTACATTTTTTCTATCATTAAATTCATGTTGGAAGAATTTGCTCTCAAAATATTGAAGCCCAGTCTGTTAAAACAAACAGACTGGCTTAGAGAACCATAGACTGAATACCTTTCATTTTAGAAAATCAGTAAACCTTTTTTAAGAAGCTGTATACCAAATACAATAGCCTGAAAATCAGAGCCCCAGATAGGTAGTATAGTTCAAACACATAAATCCTTATTTCCTGCCTAATCCTATGTTATGACCACTCCTTAGAATTGCCTTGAACAGTCAATTCTAATAAATGGTTGTCACACCATAGGGTTTTAGTGGACAAATGAAGGGAAATGTTTAATTTAAGCACTTGCCTGGATCCCTGATTTATATTCTCTTTTTTTCATTGAAATGTCACCAAGCAAAATTTACATGGACTATTATTTGCCTGGTAACAGTTCAATATAACTAGGGAATACCTGCACATTCTGTTCACAACGGTCAACTGAGATCAGAAGCATTAACAAACATTGTATTAAATTGATCTATAAAAATAGTAGTGTCAAATGAGTGAAAGTTACCCCATCTAATGTTGTGAGCGATATGAGTCGTTGCAAGGAGAGAATGGACTTAATTGTTAACTGTGTGGAAACAGACTTGTAATCTTATATTCAAAATAATTAATGGTCTTGTTCAACTTTTTAGACAGAGCTTCAGAAACGTATATTCAAATACTAAAATTCATATTTTCCCACCTAATAATTTGTTGCAACCATTTATTAGAAATGTCTCTTTAAGATGGTTCTTACAAGAAGCCAACATAAGAGCTCTGTAGAGAAATGTAAAAATATTTAATATATGCTCAGATATCAGAAGCCCTGCAAAGAGTAGGGATGTTTCTGCACAGACCCAGACCAGCCACTGTGTTTAAAATGGAGTGGCTAGTCTGGGTCTTCACTTTTCCCTTTACAATTTGACCCATAGATTCTTGATGAGACTCAAATGGAACAATGACACAACAGTTGCATACAGATGTGGAAAAATTACTCTTTTTCAGGCTCTGGCTCATGAAACTGTTCAAATTCAGTTTTATTGTCAAGCTAAAAACCATAATGCAGGCATAAGTGGAAATTCTATTGCCACTTCAATGAAATTATGGCTACCAGTGAAAAATAACATATTTTACTAGTAGCCATTACTTCACTGAAGCAGTAATAATTTCCCGCAAAATCTGCAAATGAAATTTTAGCTTGAAATAAACAAGAGGCCCATGAGGGCCTATGCTCTACTGACTTGGTTCTATTGAACATTTCTTAAATCAAAGCATATATCGTCACCTTAGTGTAAAAACAAGATGTTTGGGCAACAAATGGGAAGATGCATAAGCAAATGTTTGGTGAAGATCGGAGAAGAAATGGAGAATATTGTTTTCACAACCTGTAATATAGCAATTTTGACAATTTCAAGGGACTTAATCCAGTCATGCATGGGCGGATCAGGCTGATTTTGGAAAGGAACCTTGCTGTCATTGATATCTTACTTCTGTATAAGTTTGGTGAAGATCGGAAAAGAAATTATCATGTAAACAAGCTGAATTATAGCAATTTTGACAATTTCAAGGCCCATAATCCAATCATGCATAGGTTGTTGTTGTTGTTTGTGTTCGCCGTACAGCGGTTTTGCATGGTGCTGTGCTTTTGGTTAGGAGAGTGCCACAACGGCTCGGCACCTCTGACTTCTACTCTCCTGGTGACTTATGAGGTACATCTGGGACTGAAACCTGGCCGGTCACATTATTCCGACACCGACGAACCAGTGTAATGCTAACCCAAAATCCTGAGCGTCAAGGAGGGAAGTCATTACTACCAATTTCCAAGTCTTTGGTTTGACACAACCCGGTTATCGAACCCCGGACCTCCTGACCCGTAAGCGGACACTCTAACCACTGAGATATGGGGGGGCGGTATGCATAGGTTGATCTAGCCGATTTTCAAAAAGGAACCGAGCTGTCATAGATATCTAACTATTGTATAAGTTTGGTGAAGATAAGAAAAGAAATGGAGACTTTCTGGCATAAACAAGCTGTATTACAGCAATTTTGACAATTTAAAGGGACATAATCCAGTTGTGCATGGGTTGATCTGGCTGAATTTCAAAATGAACCAAGCTGTTATAGGTATCTGACTACTGTATAAGTTTTGTGAAGATCGGAAAAGAATTGGAGACTTTATGGCATAAAAAAACTGTATTATAACAATTTTTGACAATTTCAAGGGACACAATCCAGTCATGCATGAGCGAATCACATTGGTTTTCATAAGGAACAGTGCTCTCACAAATATCTATCTAACTACTTTTTAAGTTCGGTGAAGATCCAAAAATAAATAAAGACTTGATTGCCCATACAAGCTGTATTATAGCCATTTTGACAAGCAATTTTGACAATTTCAAGAGCCATAATCCAGTCATGCATGGTTTCCAAAAGGAACCGAGCTCTCATGGATATCTAACTACTGTATAAGTTTTATTGAGATACGATTAAAACTGAAGACTGGACGAGGGACACTGCGTGACGACATAAGCTCTCTGGCCTTTGGCCAGTAGAGCTAAAACAAATGATATTGAGAATTTAAGTGAAACCACGTCCAGGTTTCAAACTAACAGTACAATTGAGTTTATTCTGTTTTCAACACTGCACATAATAAATAATGGGACTAGATTTAACTAGTGAATTTCTAATAGGAATAATATCAGTTACTAAACTCTCCTATTGTTATTTATATACCATTTTTGATTTTTCTCAATTTTACAGTACATAGATTTAAAAAGTTTTGAAACTCCAGATAAGGTACGTTCAACATCTGCAAAAATCTTCATTTTTTCACTTAACCCTTAATTGTGACTACTCGTTAGAATTGTCTTGAAATCACCATTCTTAGGAGTGGTCACACTAAAGGGTTTGGTAGAAAAATGGAGAAATCTGGTGGGAAAGCTTGCACACATTTATCTGGAGCTCTATAAACCCCAACAAATGTTATTTGTACTTTAGAGACATTATTCTAGAAAAACATCATCCGATCCACAGCTGAAAATGGTACACCAAATGGTCAAACAGTACAATGAACCCGATAACAAAAAAAGAGACATTAGATCTAGCACAGATGTAGATATCAGTCCATATTTTTCATCGAAATCCTTTAATACTCCACCAATCCCTAACTTGTGACCATTCGTTAGAATCATAAGGTGATTCCAACAAGTGGTTACAATAAAGGGTTTGACAAAGAAGCAAAGAAATTGAATTCATACATTCAGATTCAAAATATATTGTTCCCTACACTATCTTGTCCATATATACAAGTATACCAACATCAAAAAGAAATTGTGAACTTTTATATTTAGTTGAACGTTTTAGTTACTTTGTTTACAGATATGAATTTTCAAACATGAGTGTATAAATACTCTACACATTGCACTAATTTTTCTAATACTCTAGAGCGTAGATAGTTGTCCTTCCAACTGACCACAGGACATTATGGAACTTTTTGCATGTGCTTCCTGTGCAACATGTTTACATATATAGGTTGACACTGACCAAATTTTACCTGACCAATTTTTACAATGTTCATGCATAAAAACACACAATTCATTTTGAACTTCACTTGTTTACAAGATGCCGTGGCTTCGAGAAAGCAAAATAATTCAGACATTTCTGCAACTTGCATCTGGCTTCAGCGCTTCTGAGGTCACTACATAACATAAACTTGTTGCAGGGGCTCATGCTTGCTCTCCGGACACGAGTCCCATGGAACTCTAGTGGGTCTTGCTGGGGCGGAGAGAAAGCAAAACCAGAATATCTGCGTTGATCCTGAGGAGAGGAGGACATAATAATACTGGTGAACGTCAATATTTACTGTGAATATCAGAGGTTAGAATAAAAATAAAAATGTGCAACTTTTACTCATCACCCTTTTACGTCACTCAATCGTAAAAATTATGCTGAGAATTACCTAAATTTAAATTTGAAAGTAATGCATCTTGTAGCCAATAAAGTTTTAAACATTTTGATACCTAATTTGCCTATGGTTTTATCTATATACACATTTGATTTCATAGTCAGGTCCACAGTTTCTTTTTGGTATCAGTATACATTTATGCATACAAACCTTATCAAACGAAAACCTATATTGAGTGTAAAAAGTTCAGTGTAGACTCAGCATAGTAAAAACTGCGCCAACACAGTGTTTAATTGAAAAAAATTCTTTGTGCAACCTCATTTGCATTTCTGTACATTTTTTACTTTAGTTAAAGAGCAAAAGCAAAGATTTCGCCATGAGGAAATATCACTTTGAATATTATGTTTTAAAACTTTGAAGTTGTAGATTTGGCCATAGCGATTTTGAAACTTTGAATATGGAGATTAGGCATGAAATGTACAAAACATCCTATTAGTCAAATGTCAAGTTTCTGCTCAATTGCGTTTGTTCAAATCTTAAACTAGCCTTTATATATATATATATAGTTGACATTCACTATGTTGAAGTTGAAAGACTACTTTTACTGGGTCAAATTACCGGAGTTTGAATCCCTCTGCCTTTGGCATGGGATAGTCAAAATATGAACTTGACTGAAGCGTGTTAAAGATACTGAGGTTTGACTGCATCTACACGTTTCTGTTAACAGGAGCTGTCTAATAGGGGTCTGCACTGCTTGCCCCTTACATCTGTTGGAGAAGAAATGCCTTATCTACGTATTTCATATAACAATAAAACTTATAAATATTCCAAGGGGTTGGAGTTTGACATACTTGATCATAACGTAACGGTTTACAGCCCTTGTCTGGGCTTACAAGGGTAAATCACCTCGAAGTTTGTTTGAAAAATGTCAAAATTTATTTGGTGTTCTATTATTTCATAACTACGGATGGCAACGAATGCTACATTTAATAGTAAAATATTCCATCCAATGATTATTTGAATATTCGATCAGTGTAACTGGTCTCTTTTTCACTTTTACAACATATTTGCTATAATATGAAATTGGCCACATTACCCCACACACTTCTTATCATCTTGTTAATGGGTAATTGCACTTGATTCAAGATATAAAACACACATGATTTGTACTCTATGAATATTTTAATCATCTAGTCAAAATATTTCTTAATTTCATTCGTAAATTGGTATGACCCGGTCCGCAACTGATGGCCTTTTCAGCTTTGCAACTATTCGCTGTGCTGTAGCCTTGTATACACAGAGCTTCTTGTTATTCTAATGAGAGGGCCGACTACATCAATTTTATTGCAGATCGAGATCAGGCAAAGAAGAATGCACCAATTCAATTGTTAAGGAAAGTTATCACCTAAATTGGCTTCTGGAAGTGACATAAAGCAGTGACATAAATATCATATGTAACTAGTTACATAGCTACAACTTGAAACCGATTGATGAACACACTCAAACACCTAATGAAGTACCATCTGCTGACGTTGCATATGATGTCATTGTCATCAGGGCATTGTTTTGACGTCCAGCTCTAATTCCCGCTTTTAATGGCAAAAAACCTATACTGGGGACATTTTGTCTAGTGTGTATAGGTGTGCAATTTTCTTTAAATTCCTCTTTATGTGATAAGTCAGGGCTGTGAACAACAACAGTCAAAATCAGCTGAAATGAGCTGTTATAGCTGAAGAACACTGTATCCCAGTATACATGGCTTAAGAAAACTTGTTTTTCATACACACCAGATAGAATTAAGAGCTTTTCAAAATCAGCTGGATAATTCAAATCTTATATTTGTGTTTATTCAATATCATTTTTATGAAACTCGTTGACAAAAATCATATAATACGTCCCATCTAAAGATGGGCGTATAAAAATTAAGCAAACCATTGTCAACTTGTTTATAGAATATATGGTAGTTTTCATGAAGGAATCAGTGTCTGATCAGTTTTACCCCGATTTGTAGGCATAGTTCAAAAAGATTTTTTTCCACACCTGTCTTTATTATTTTTTCCAACATTCAACAGTCTATAATACCTTCCAAACAGACCTGTATATATGTAAATGCGGCATTTTGTTTTCTCAAATTGGCAATTATCATGTTTCAGGGTCATCAAAACAGTAAGTAGAGTCCAAAATTGGAATAAATGTCTTACATAATTGCGATTTCCTCTATGAAATCGCAATGGACCCCTTATATTAAATATATATCCTTTCAAATTGTCACTAGCATGTTTTCACAACAATAGCCCTTTCCACCCTGTCAAATCCTGTGTTAACTAAAGGTAAACAAGAGATGTTTGTAAAACATTATGTCCCCTTAAGAGCCATGTTGTTAGTAATATTTGGACAATTTAATAAAATAGGCATGGACCTATCGGAAATGTTTTTCAGTTCAAATCACACTGACATTGACCTTTGACCCATTGACCTCAAATTCAATAGGGTTCATCTGCTGGTCATGGCCAACTAGTCTATTAAGTTTGAGATACCTGGGCCTAAGGGTTCCCAAGTAATTGGCCGGAAACCGTTTTACAGCTAAAGGTCACACTGACCTTGACCTTGACCTTTGACCCACTGACCTCATAATCTATAGGGTTCATCTGCTGGTCATGACCAACTAGCCTACCAAATTTGAGATCTCTGGGCTTAAGTGTTCTCAAGTTATTGATCGGAAACCATTTGGTCTACCGACCTTCCGACCTTCCGACGGACCGACCGACAGACCAACAAACCGACCGACCGACCGACAGGTGCAAAGCAATATACCCCACTTGTTTTTCAAAATGGGGCATAATAATAATATAATAATACAAATACACTGTTTGTCACCAATGAATGCCTTACATGTAACTATCGAAGCATGCACCATACCAAAAATACAAATTCTGATTAAAAGTATAAATTCTTATGGTTACTTCGCCATAGTTCTGTAAGAGTGTCTGATTTAGCATAAGCAGGTCATTTTCACCTCAAGGAATGCACCATGTTCATGCCGAAATCGGCAAAGAAAGACTACTATAAAGACACTTTCAGTAACGGTCTACAAAACTTACCTCCCGTTTAGAAATTGCGTTCTCACGCTAAAGCTTTCAACATCGTACACATAAGACACTTGTCACAGTCCACCTGTTTAATCCGTTTGGAACCAGATCAGACGCCGGGTAACTCTGTGTATGATCCTGCTCCAAACTGTTCCACACTCTAAGTAATAAAATTACAAAAAATACAAGAACTTATACATGTATTTCGCATGTTTTCGCCTTGAATTGGCGTTTAAACAAAAACAGGTTTATGTTAGCATACCTTGCTTCCTGGTGTTATATATAATATTGAAACTCATAAAGTTGACAAGTTTACCAGTTTCGCCACGATAAGCGGCCGGTTCGTTTGCGGTTAAATATGACCAACGAACTGTTTCAAAACCCAGAGCAACCACGCGGTGCGATTTTAACAAGTAAGACGACGCATCGTTAGGTCATCATGTGGTTTATTATGCGCATCATGTTTCTTTTAAAAAGTTACATAATCCCTTCTTAAACTGTTGTACTATTCGATTCGTGCCAGATCCAGTTCTGTTCCGATTCCGGTTTTAATTTATCATTTTCCGTACCACACCTGTGTTCGATGTATCTTAACAGGGCGTGTGTCCAATATCCAGGTCTTTGACGATAAAGCATGACATTTCCATGCATATTACATGAGGCAGGCGCAAACAGGAGCAACAAACAATTTAGGCAGCAGTTCAAGCATTATTGACATGTAACGCGGTTACATGTACATGTATGTACAGAAAAACATCTCTCATGCGGAAACTCAATGTAGAAGCATGGAGGTCCCTAAAGATAAATTGTAGCTTAGTGTCGCTCTTATGGGAGCTTTCTGCATTACTGTCGACATGCATTAAAGGTCTAGTCTAAGGAATGTGCCCCCTGGGGAGCTAATCATGTGAGAACTGATGGGGTCCCCTAATCCCCAGTGTCATTTGCAACGCTATGTTTATTGGACCATGCAGGAGAAGCAGTCCCTATTGGTCCTTAGTATTTGATTGGTCAAGGCAGAGGGTATTGTCCAATCAAAGATAATTGCGACAGTGGAATACCCAGGTGTTATCAGACAGTGCTATTTCCACCGACCAAGCCCACAGCATGATGTCAAATAGGGGGTGGGGGTGGGGGGTCAAATGAAGAAGGACTAAACTAGGGCTTTAAG
>JAULCE010196634.1:0-18976 GCA_032359355.1 Macoma nasuta | reverse complement strand
TCCGTTGTTTTTTAAACTTCCCTACGGGGAGATAGTGTATAAATTGATTTAATTTAGCTTTGTTTAAATTGGGAAAATAGCGCTCTGATTGTTGATGTAAAGATGGGACATTTTTGTCTGACATGGCCAAGCATTTGCATTATCGGTTATTGTCACAAGTCTCTGGAGATTACGGGTTCAGCTTGAGTAATATGATAACATGTTCAACAACAATTTAATAACAATGCTGTATTAAGTGCTTTTGAAAATACTTTATTGCTACTATTTATAGCAAGCAGACCAAGTCAAAACTAAACATTACCTATTTCAACTATTTTTATTTTCATTATACAAAGGTGTAATTCAAAAGGTTATATGGTCTCAGCACGCAAGCGAGATATACTAATTCAAATCGATTTCAGAAAACGGCATAAATAGAACTTTGTATCATTCAGGCGTATATGGAGTAGTCGATTCATTGTTTACAAAGTGAAAAAAATGGCATTACAGATAAAAATGCGTAAATGATACATATTCGACAACATCTTATTTCTTCACAATACCCTATGCTGAGTCAAGACGACTTTAACGGGTGGTTTTAGCCATAGGGGTTAGTGAGGAAATAGGGATTTAAGCATGTCAATCGCAAACCTTAAACCCTGATACATGAACTGTTAAGGGAGTCAGTAAGAGCGAGTGAAACAAGGTATTGCAAATAGTTGGCTACTTGCCAGATGGATTCATTATTATGTAAGCACAGATGATTCAATACCTAAATTTAACGTTTAATTTAAATTAAAACAATATATCGTATTGAAATTCTTTTTGAAGTCATGCTATCTTACAGTATGTATAGGTTACGTATTAGATACAAGAAGACAAAATATGTTTTTTATATGTAATATTAATTTTAAGTCGAATTTTGCACAATACCGAAGGATTTTCCCTTGAAGTGTAATTGCTGTTGGCGTCGTTGTCGTACGTGAGATAGCATTAAAATTGACAATGATGAACATAAGTTGTTTGCTTAATATTTCATGAGGATTTAATGGAGAAACAACGACCCTAATACTATCCTCAGGTAGCCTTTTTGGTAGATCTGTTTTTCGTGCGATTCTATGTTTCGTAAATTTGAACGATACTATTTCAGAACATGCGAGTTCCCTTGTCAATAACACGTAACGGAATTTCTCTATCAGGTCAAAGCGATCAAAGAGTTATTAGCAGACACCAATTATATGTATGGATAAATTCGTTTAGTTCAATTACAAATATTTTATACAGACAGACATTTTCTGCCAATGATTTTTATCAAACAAATATTGACGTTGTTCGTTGTCTGTATCCAGACTATGTTCTATGCGAAAAGACTATTGCTTAACTCTTTCGGCGCCAAACTTAAAAGGGTTTGCTACATCTGTATTCAGATCAATCGCTTTAGCTACATAAATTACATAGATGATTCAATAAACTATTGCTTTTCCGAAATCGTTTAAACGGAATGTATTTTTGTTTTGCAAACAAGAACTACTTTTCAGACACCGCCATTTTCAGGCGGCGTCTGATCTGGGATTGCCCAATTTCCATTTGCCCTTTAAGGGGATGGTTATTATTTTATGTAAATATTTCTTCCACCTTTATCATTTTAATACTGCAGAAAATTAAACATTCACAAGATACTCATCTTTATAATGAATCACTGTTGTTTGTTGATATTTAACAGACAGTAAATGTATACACATACAAGCTGTGAAAATATGAAGATTCTGTTCATCAGAGCTTACATTGTTACATTTACATGGGTGGAAACATAATAAGGACCGTATCATATTTCGTTTGAAAGCAAATGAATTGCTAGTCTGGTTTTAATCTGACTCTTATACTGAATGCCCAATGTGTTCATGTCCTTTTTATGTTGTTATGTCATTATATTTTGCCTTAGGGTGCAGAGAAGACGTTTCTTCCTACCTTTAGTCACTTATTTTAGTAAGAGACCATTGACAACCGAGCACAAAAGCGTGTATCAATATGTTTGTACATCATAATTCGATAACATGTTGTAGTCAAATTTACCATGTCACATCTTTTTCTCTCTTCGACTGTATATGTATAAAAAGCGTGGGAGCTTGAAAGCTATGATTTATTAACAACTTTATCCTTGATAGGTCTGTAGAAACTAAAACAATCTTTAAGTTAATTACAACTTTGGGTAACTAATATAAACACGTGATATGGTTAAAATGTAAGTTCCGATTGAAAGTAGACACGAAAATCAAGCAGGACACGCCACATTCAAAACAAACAGCCACCCGAACACCACAGAAACAATTTAATTCTAAGCTCACTCACAGAAATGCAAACGCACATACACACTAACACACGCGCACGCCTGTAAATTACATTTGTACTTGCTAATGAGAGATATATCGATAATAGAATTCAGAGAAGGTTTTACAAAGTGCGTCATAACTGTGTCCTTGCTCGAGGAGCTATTTAGTAATAACACAATAGAGATTACTGAATGTTTCAACGGAAGATTAGAGAAAACCGAATTAAGACGCATGTTAAACTCAGGCAAGACTCTGCAACATACACTTTAAAATGCAAATGATACAGTTTATGAGACATGCTCTTGTATTGACAGCGACGTCAATGTTAACCAATTGATGGGGAGTAGTGCATAACCCACAAGGACTTGTAACCAAATGACCAGATTCACTACAGGGGACATTATCATTCAGGGAAAATTTTGCTCGCCATGAGCTATTGTAATGAAACTGCCCTTTTTTCACAAGAACCTTGAAGGAATGCACATCCATTCTACTTACTCTCTATTGCATTATCCCCATGCAGCATGCTTAAACGTTTTAAATCAGATCATCAGAGAGTTTCAGATTAAAGGTTGCGCAAATTACTTGTTCAATTTCGTTTTAATGTTCTTAAGTTGCACTTTGGGGTTTCAAACACTAAATATAGAAACCATTAGCTGATTTAATGACTCACTTTATCAAGGTTTACCTAGAACACGTGAATACATAACTGATTTTATTCATAATTATAATTATATCTTATGATGCCAGGTCCATTTGTTGCACTCGAATTAGTGAATAATTTTCCAAATTTGGCAAAGAACAGACCGTATTCACTGAGAAACAGCATTTTACTCTACGTTACTATTTCAACATTGGATTTATTGCATGTGTATTAAGACATTGCCTGACGGAAAAAAGTCATATTTTACTGGCAGTAAAAAGTAAGAAGCAGTGCCAATAAAATTAATCTCAAAAATTGAAATTGATATCTTAAGCTCGAGCGATATCTCTGTTAGAAAGGTTAGTAGATGCTATTGAAAGCTGTTTATCATGTACATTGTTCGGTGTCCAAATACAGAATCAATTTTTGAAACTGTAAATAACATTCACGATCTGGTAGCCGAGGGGAAATACAAAACTCTCTCAGCTTTTATTTCATATATTTCAACTGAACTTCGTGTGTTCCAGGGCATAAGATAGCGAGCATATTAATACTGAATCAATTCCTTATTCTTTACTTTACCTTTTCGTACTCCACTCGTTTGAATCGACTTTTTAACTAAACTCGAACTTGAATAAATAAGTATATTTTGACACAATTCTATCATATACATATTCAAATCTTTAGCCCTGTGTATTGCGATTAACAAGACAACTTGGTCTCATTTAATTGTGTGATTTTATTTTTCACTCAGGACAAAGCTGGAATTACGATTCAACTCTTTCTCGTTGTTGGTACATGTGACGGTGACGTAGGTATCGTCACTGGCGTTCTGACGTCATTCTCTTAAAATGTGAAGCTAAAGAAAATTATTTAACTGTATGCTATTTCGTCGTTAAAGTTATCGTCATAAAAATCTGATTTGACGTAAGATGAAGACCGCTAAGTTTTATAAATGATAAACTTAGTAATCAATTTAAGGAAAACACCGTGTCTAGTCCACTTATTAATTCAAAACGAAGTAATTTGTATCGAATTGATTCTTGTCATATTATACATTTTTCCGTTTAAATGTATGAAAATATCTTGCGATCATATCAAACGTGCCTAGTAACTAGTCGTTCCCTTTAGCTACATTGCACTTTTGGGAAGGTTTTGTATTAGCTTTCTTTGCGTTTTGACTTGAAGTTATACTTGAATTATTTTGCAATGTCAAGAGTTTAAGTAAATGACATTTTTGCCACATAATAAGTGTTAGTATATGATCAAACATTGGACTGGATTAGTTCTTGAATTGGAGACATGGTTTCATAGTACAGAAATCGATGGCAATGTAGTGTTGTGTTGCCTATTTGTTTTTTTGCGTTCAGTATCTGAGATCTAATATAATTATTTAAGATAGATTGGCAACCATTGCCCTATGCCGCCTTCTTTGAATTTGTATGGCTGCTATTTTAAGAACTTCATAAAAGAAAAATGCCTCTATAGCTGGCAAACCTCTAAAGTTGATACATACATTTTAGGTTCATACCAATCATGTGGTTGATTACCTATCTAACTCTGGAACATTGTTCTACAAACAAAGATGTGGACGTGAAAAGACAGGTTTACACAAATGATATGCACTCTAATATGCAATTAGACAAATATTGCTTTGCATTTTTGTGGCAAATTTGTTTAAGTAACAGAAAAAGAAAAAGCTCCATTTTCCAAAAATCAATGTATTGAAAGCTGCTCCAGTTCGAATGTTCTCTTCTACAGGATATTTGACCTTGTCATATTTAATGTTTTACTAGTTAACGACTCTGATCTTAATTCACATCCTAGAAGTGTACGATCTCTCGATATCAAGTAAGTATATCATGTTACAGTTTATTCGTATATTTACGACTCCGGTCGAATATGAGTAATATGTTCACAGGTTTAACTATCTTATATCAGAAAAAAGATGATTGTAACTGACGATGAAGTTATTTTAAAACTTCACCGCTATGCTTTCACTGAGCAAATATTTTAGGAAAAAGAACAGAACAGCGTTTGATCCGACCTTATGGAATAGTTCCGCCTTATTTGAAACATATCGACGATTGCAACGTCCTTGATTTAGTTCGGATTTTTAATTTTGATTATATCAGAATTTGACACACCGATTTCGGGGTGACGAGGTTTGACTGTATTTGGTAAGACTTAACGGTATGTTGTCTATAAACTTCATATGTATGGGAGTAATTAGGTTTGGTATGAGTTGACTGACTGTGGCAGTGCTTTCAGCTCTCACATTGATCGCTCAAAGAGGGAAAACTATGTTGCTTTACACTTCTTGTGACACCATTTTCATGTCGTTATGATAAACTCTTCGATGTTTGTAAGGTGTCTTGGAACGCTAAATATGCAGATTATCGTCGATTCTTTATATCTGAGTTTTATAGCCGATATTGCATTTCAATTACAGTACGGAAACTGAATAAGTTTAAACCAAACTCGGAACCGAATTGGAGGCGTTCAAACTCATCAAAAATATGATTTGTTTTATAAAGCCAATTATGTGAATTCTTAAAGTATTGAACCGGTAGTTACGCAACCGAACAGACAACGAATCGAGGCGAAACCAGTACAGCCGTCAATTAAATTAGTGCAAGTACATCGGTTATCTAGACCAGTTGCAAACACAGTCATACAGACCTACTGCATGAGATAATTTCAAACGGTGGAGACTAATAAAATATTGTTATCGCAGATTGATACAACTGTTCTAAATAGAAAAGCCTTTTAACCTGATAATGCCATTATTGGTTCCATTATTATAGATGTATCGATTAAGCAGGCGTGCTGAAAAGATATGATGTATCAATATTGTAGCGGCCTATTATATTGTAAATGGAGCACTGACAAGCTCCGGACGGGTCCTTACTTTACAACCAAGGGTTTTAGAGATTAAAGTAATCATTGCGTTCTATCATGAACGTTTGTTAGTCGTTTCAATTAATATTATGTTGTATAGGACGCGTTAGAAGGTTGTTTTAGACATACTCGTGATACGATGCCGTAAAGCAATATAAATTATATGGGTGTTTATGCTGCAAACATCATAATGCTTTTATTGTTAACACATATTATTGAGTATTAAACATGCTATAAAACAAAATTACACAAAATTTGCTTTGCAAGCAGCTTTTGTTATTGACATATGCATTTTATATGCAACGATAGAAAATTAGCATGATTACAAGTAACTGATAGCTTAACTTTGCTACTAGCAAAGTAGTTTAGAGAGATTGAGGTGCCATTTGCAGAAGAATGGTATCATTATCGCGGCTACGTTATGCCTGCACAGTTGAGACATAAAACGTGTCATTGTTGTTCAATTATATTGCCGATAATCTCTTATATGAATTATCGTTTACTTATACTGTATTGGTTAAGCATTTATTTAAACGCTACACTGCCAACTGATAAAAATATGATTTTCCTAGGGAGATACGCAAGAACAGAGCATACAATTATTCATAGATCTGTCAATTCCAGACAACCTGGATATGTTGCTGTCTTGAAACGCCATACCAGAATGATACATGTGTATACAAAACAATTGAAATAGAGAAAACTGCAGACTCGGTTTTATTGAGTCTGTTAATGAGTAGTAATTGAAGAAGCAACACTAATCATGTCCCCTAGCACGAGCTTAAGCGGTATTCAATTTTCAAATCATTTACACATAGTCTTATATTGATACTACTCTCATCCATTATCACATATGCTTTTGAAGCTGTATCCACACAGTCTTAATCAGATGATAATGATGAGAGAAATCTCATATTTGGGGCAGGGTAAACTGAAAACATTGCATGCCATATTTCCCACAATGTTTTCAAACAATGTCATTCAACACAGCTTCTTTAACGGGTCATTCCTTAGAGTAAAGGGTTAAGATTACTAACCAACCGATAATTATGTCAACAAGAGTTCTCTAAATGTTTAATAGAATTTGTACGAAGGGCCGAGAAGTAATATGACTAACATTGGAGATAACGAATCGTACTGGTGAACTGATGTTCATATAGAAGTTAAGAGAACAGTGGAACAGGCTTTTAGCGAATTCCAGGCGAATCTAAGATTTTCTTCGCCATGTCACTTTCGCTACATCGTTATGTTCATACAAATGTCTTTAAAAAAATAAAAACACTTCATCTCAATATGCATAGTGATAGTTCAATACAGCTATCAAAATATCATTGCTAAAACATAGGTTAAAATGAGAAAATCGATAAAATCGCGGTAGGTTGTATTTTATGACTACACTAAACTGATTCCAAATTAATTAAATGCTTATTTGACCGAAGTGTTCAAATATTCTCAATGGCTACTTTAGTTTGTAAAGCGGTTGCCTAGTCTAGAACCATGACACCACATATGGATCTGAAACTTGGACAGCAAATAAAAATAGAGCCTCAGATAACTGTATTTAGAGAAATAAACATATGTGTAGCACGATATCATTTTATGATTATTGTCATTTAATATTTTATTGTATTCACTTACGTATTTTTCTTAAAGCAATAGAGAAACAGATTTGGCTCACCTGAGTGAGTTTATACATCAGGTTATATCGAAAATTACATCACTTTTTATATCACGCTGGCGACGTCATTTATGATATAAATTAGGATATTGCATGAGTATATTCATTTATGCAATTGTGATCATTCAGAGTCCGCCGTCTGCTTTACAAAACTACCTTTGTATCAATATAGCCAACAGAATATTGTGGAAAATGCTGGCTGCTGTAGCAACCAAAGGAAATACTGCAAGCCATTTCTTAAATACCACATACATTTTAGTAGCAGAATGAGTCTCTTTTTAGGCTGCAAAATCCAAATCATTATCTAGTAAACATGAACATTAGAGGCTAGACCAATTTTCATAAAACGTCGTCGGGTCTTTCTTAACATAAGTGCCATTTTGACAAATGGTACTTACGTCCTAGTTTAGATCGACACTAAAGATATTTAGTTTATAAACGTGCCAATTGTTTCTTAACCAGTTGGAACGAACTCCGACTGACACGGCTCGCAAAGACCTCAAATATACCGCTAACATAAGATTTATACATCAATACTAAAATCTAAATTACATGGCCACCCTGGGCGAAACTAATATTCCTTATATGTCTTCATATAGAAAAACAAAATATCCAATTACCGCTTTTTTCTTGTATCTTTACAGACATCTCCATCAACTAAGACCGGTTTCAACCAATCAGACCTTAGAAGCACTAAAACAAAAAAAGGATGTATCGAAAAATATGGCAAGTTTTGTTAAAACTTTCCCCGACATAGGCGACTTAAATCGACATTGCGAAAAAGAGAAGTTTCTGAACAGAAACCGGTGTAGAAGGCGGCGTCTTGTCAGGGACTATACCTATTTGCAACACAATTTATTCCCAATATTAGAAAATCGGAAAAACTAACGTTAATCTAATTATTTCTGTTATTAGTTTCGTTAAAATTGCCGACAATTTCATTTTTTTTAAAGGCTTAATATTGCGACATAGAGCTCCATGGAAATATTCTGCTCATACTTATTTTCAGCTTTTAGAATTGTTCGAAAATAGATTAGATTACCATCCACCATTATTCTTATACGTTGATATTACAACAAAAAGCATGGTGTCGGCTGTAGCTTGTTGTTTTATTGGATACAGTTAATCTATGCAAGATGCATATTATCATTTTAAAAGAACAAATGGAAGTTCCATGATACTGTCAGACTGTATTGTACAGAATCAAAGAAAATATAACGTTTTCAAGGATCAATGTTGTCGGGAACGATTGGCAAGGGTTAGGGGAACCTTACCTGCCTTAACTCATTTACAAATGTTGATTGAACTAGAACACAACCAGGTTAATCAGATAATTGCATATTGTGTATGCCCTACAGTCATAAGACCAATAACACAGTATATGAAGTCGAACCAAGTCAATATTAAACTAAAACGTTTTCCCCATTATCGTTTACCTTTTCGATTTTTCTGACTAAGTACAATATCATGGCGGTGGTTTGTTTTTTATGTGGTGTTTCCTTCAAGACATTATTCTCTACTTTCCGGTTTAGATACAGCTGAAAAACATAGAACACTGCTATGTATATGATTTATTCATTTGTTGTAAACAATACTTTTCGTTGGTTATATCAACTCTTCACATCCAGCATAAATGCATTTTGTCTCAGTTTAAATCGGAACGCGTCAACATTGACCGCCGTTTTTAAAGTCAAACTTTGCTTAATCCATTTAATCGATTATTAGACCACGCCATGCAGAACAAGTACTGTAATGACGTAGATAATGCTGCTTTGTTTTTTATTATTACAAAAAGCTTCTGCTAGTGGATAAATCCCTTAATAAGACATAACGATTAATTAATTCGCTGCTTATTTCCGCGCTTTAAAAGTATGAAAGAGAATGTCACTGATTTAAAATAGATGATACATCCTTATATATTTTCTTCCATTTTGAGCCAGTTTGATGTAGAATTTCGAAGTTTATATTAAAAGTGCTAATGTATGAATTTCGTTTTATAGTTTGGTTTAGGTTGAAGTGAATTGTCATGGGCGGGGCTGACGACGAGTCGCAACCTATGATATACCACAAACCATCTGGTAATACATCTCAAACAGACATTGACATTCGAACTAGTTCTCAAGTGAGAACTGAAAATCATGGCCAATTTGTTCATTGTCGAAGTAGAAAAAACTGATTAAAAGACAACATATTTACGAAAGCAGCATTTATAGTCATGCTTGATCAGATAGGAACCACAGTTTTCTATAATTGTAGAAAAAACAGTGTTTTACTTTAAGATTGTTTGCGTTCTAAATGATATTTGTTTTGATTTCCACTACACATTTTTGTGAAAAGCATTGTATTTCTTTTTTAATTTCTAAAACTAACTTTGCATCTTGGCAATCAAACATCCTTTGACTAAATGCTTATATGCGAGGGTTTAGCCTGAGTTATTATACAGATCCACCTTTTATTTGTAGGAGTTGTCTCGTTGACAAAACTCCTAGTTTTATACAATATATATATATTATTGAGTCTTATTGAAATAAGTTACATCAGTGCTATAGGGCATGAGTAGTGTTGCATCTTTTATTACTACTCATGAACAGTATGAAAAAAACGAGTCTTCAATTTTCTCTATATGATTTGGCTGTCTTTCTTTTGAAGGATCTCCCTTTTACAGAATTCGACAGGTTTTAAGTGCTGTGTGGCGGCCGAAAACGTCGCCCCGTACTTCTTTCTCAGTGTTGTTATACATGTTCTTTCTGGTCCTTCTAGATCATGAATTTCAACACTTTTAGTTTTAAAAATTGAATTCTGCTTTAGCCGGTGCTAGGGGGCATGTGTATTGTGGCATCTTTAATTACTACTCATAAACCGACTCGATAAAACTGAGTCTGCAATTTTCTCTTTATGATTTGCTTTATTTCTTTTGAAGGAATTCCCTGTAACATAATTTAATGTAATTGAATCTAATGAATAACTGTTTAGTTTAGTCAGTCATAGGATCTGAAAAGAACCTTCAAAACAATAATATGCTATGATCAATTGGTGCAAACAGCTCAATTTAAAACAAATATATTCCTATTCTTAATGATAATTAGGTTACCTTGCAATATTTTAAGAACGTGTACTAGTTACGAAATGAGTTTCACCTTTAATAGTTTTGGATGCTAGAAATAGTTTAAAATATCTTAAAACCAAGAACAGGCAATGCGCATTACACTTTGTTTTACGTTAAACCTAGTTTGGAGAAACTAACAAACTCGTGTTTTCAATGCAAATAATAATTCATAGTTTATCCAAGCTTTATGCGTTCTTTTCGTTCGGAATGCTCCAGCTATAAGCTATATGCTTATATACGTGTACTAGGAATTGACTTGGCAATTTGAATAAAGTATTTTGTCTTTGATGGGTCTATATTTATTTCAGTTTGCAAGAAGCCAATTGAATGATTAAATTACGGTCAGGGATACAAGTCGTAATTGCATTACACTTGGCTTAAAAAACGTATTCGCTGCTAAAAGTATTAACAGTTAAGATTGAAATGCTGTTTAATTTAGGTGTACCTGAAGGTTGGCATAATTAAAACAGCAGTCCGCAGCGAATTAACGTTGATGACATAATACTCTCTCTTTAAAATGAGTCTTGCAAATGTCTACCATGTGTCCCACGCCTTGATTATATCTGAAAAGATTCTTCAAAGATGTGTTCACTTACGGAGTGCGTTCCTTAAATGCATTACAACACACTACGAATTTCAGTCAATATATATTCAATAAGAATGACATATTGTATTGCTATCAGGGTCCATGATAATTTGCGTATATGAAGTACTAACATTCTTAATTCTTCACCAAACTCTATGAAGGGACTACTTTTTGGAATCGTCTTTTTAAGAGCTTGGTGAAGAAAGAATAGACAATTTGTCACAAATGTGTTATGTGTTATTTACGTATGCTTTTCCGCAGCAATTGCATTTATCTTTAAAATCAACATTGGTGGCAACGACAGTGATATGTTACTGAAATGAGTTATGGATGATTTGTTTAAAATACAATCAAACTAACTTCAAATATATTAAAGCCACATAAATGCATTGTGGTGAAATATATGTTTGAATTTCAGCTGTTTGAGTTATATATTATTACATTGAAAAATGCATTGACGACTTAACATGAATATCAGACGATAATCAGCGCGGCTTTGACGCTTGTACAAGAAACGTGCATGTATCTTCTAACGCCAGTGAAGACCAATATAGATCGTGTCCTGCCGCAAACGTTATCGTCTGCTGAAGCTCTCGTCTGCTTCAATTTTACTATATTGCGTGTCGCTTGAAAGTTGGTGAATTTGTTGTCTTGGTACCGAACAGCTTGTATTCGGTGTATTCGGATCAGACGCTGAGGTACGCGTTGTCTGTCCCATGGTCAAGTTGCTTGATGGTATATCTTTGGTCACGATTGACAGGATATCGGCTATAAGCTATATTGATTCAAACGATGAGTGGATATATATTCTCTCAGGAAATAATTAGTAGATAGGCGATATCGTTCAAGACTCATATCAGGTAATTAGCTTGCATTGACATAGCAAATCAAACGCCGATAACATTCCTGTTACATCGTGGTTAGCAAAACAATACGATACGGAAACATCCAAGGAATTCAAACAGGATTAATAATGCACTAAAATCGGAAACTCGAACTTGAAATACCCTATAAGCAATATAAGAATTGTCAGGATGAATCATTTTATCAAGAAAGATTAACAAATATTGTGTTTCCATTTAAAATATTAAATTTATCTAAGCGTTGTTTTTCCCGGAAGCATAACACCCTTTATTATTCTTAAACATTTCAATTGAATAAGTGATACTTAAAGAAATGTATCATTCGATATAACCTTTCCTTGTGATCCCATACATCTAAACACTAATGAAAGCATTAATAGTCGCAGGAGATCTAAACTACTGAGGCCATGTTTATTTCATACACATCTCGTAAAAGAGCTTTCCAGAAATATACACCAACTATAACTTCTGTAATAAAGATAAAAGTTTTCAATATGATACGTTATAGAGGTCTACCGGGACGAATGTTTGAAATAGGATGTGTTCTTGTAACTAGATGTCGAATAAACCTTGTGCCACACAATGTTTTTCCCTAGCTTCGGTAAATGATTTTAGGAGATTTCTCTAACAAAATATATGTCCGCTGTTTGCCATTTCCATTGATGTTTTAATTAAATAAAATTCCATTACTTAATCCTTTCCTCAACAAAGGCGCATTTTAGTGCCTCTTTAATGGTTTGAAACATCGCGGGAAATCGAGCATCTGCTCGCCATGAGCACATGCTGCATTTCTTATTCATTCCTTTTGGATTAAACTACATAAAGTTTGTGGAGACCAAAGGTTCATCAATACTTATTTCGTGGGACATATATGCGATATACAGATGTATATGTATTGCTTTGCCATGCTTTTGACGAATCAAATAGCAGCAACGCCCATGTAACTCAAAAGAACATGTATAGCATCGCCTATTGACATGAACGCTAGGGAAAGCAAAACAACCTTATCGGTCATTCAATGACTGTTTCTGCTAATAAGTTGCTGTTGAATCAAGTCAGTTCACAGATGATAAATACCAGTATCATTAGAAGCTAAACTCAGATTTACATATATAATGGACATTGTATGGACACAATAAGAAAGACTCTGAAAAAACATGTACAGTATAAGCGTTTAAATTCGGCCACTCAATAAAGAAGCATTGGAGTACCTACAGCTTTATGGAAGCTCATTGTAGTAAACAGTAATGGAGAAGCTCCGATGGGAGCATTCTATTTTATTTTCATCCTGCATTTAGCTAGCACTTGTCTCTAAGGCTGTCCATATGGAATATTGGAAGGGCTGGCATTAGAGGTGGTTTACTGTTGGAGGTATTATGCACATAATTTGTCTGACTGTAACGCTAATGACAAACAGCTTAATCGATATTGTATTGCTGTTTGTATGTCTGTCTGTTCAATCATGGTTTGATTCTACAAAAATCGTTCGATACAATGTACACATATTTTGTAATGCGCGTTAACGGATTGTTTCAAGAGCTTTTCATTGTAATGCTAAACTTTCATTGCATTACTGGAACTTTTTAAGAAGGATTTCTGAAAGCAAAATCAAACATATTGCAACATTAATTATCAGCATACTTTTGGTAATGATGACGCAAATTAATTTGTTGTTGAATATCAATAAATTAATTTTAACTCGTAATACCGTATACACTAAGATTTCAAAGCTTTCTTTTTTAAAACAAATGTTGAAGAATCGTTTTTTGGCAAATCTTGATATCTTTTACAAGCCACAACGTGCGTCGAAATTCTCTAATACTATTGCCTAAAACAATAACTTATGATATTAAAGAAATGAGATACTTAAATGTTATTTCAGCACCATCAAAGTGAATCATCATTTAGAAAGTTGAACATTAGACCTTTACTGTGCACATGATTAGTTTACCGAGGAGAATTTGGAGAACAAATCTCGACTTTAATCTATTTTGGTTGCAGGAGTCCAGAAAAGCATGCGGACATAAAACATTTTTACAAGTTTTCTTTTTTTACCAAATCTTATTGAGCGACGCTTCGTTTGAATTATAATAAGTGGTCAATCTATAGGATTTAGAAAAAGAAATGATATATCATTTGAAATGTGCCCTGTGCCCTGGTTGTGGTATTTTGATCATAAAAATTAGTCGATAAAAGATGGAAAGAAAGGTTGATTTTATTATCTCATTAAATGTCATGCATAAGATCAAAGGCAAAGATGTATGAATGACGTAAAAAAAAACCTCTTTCAGCTGACATATTCAATTACCGTTATTTGAACACCAACAGTTGCGGGATTTTTTCCAAAAATGCTATTTATACACACCAGCTTGCAAAAAACCTTTGAACATAACAAATCAAGACTTTGACTATATTGATTTTAAAACTAACAAATGTTGCAATTTCTTCTTATCGTATGACCACTCTGTCTAAACTGTCCAAAAAATTCAACAACAGAAGTATTAGTAATAACTGTTCAAAGATAACCGACATGTTCGGAGTCAATCTAGAACAATGTTAAACAATAATGCATGCAGTATATTTTTCTTATAAAGTCAGGTCATTCGACCATGTTTATTTAACATAGCTATATGTCAGCTGATCAATTCTCTAAATGCATTGTATGTATGAAGTAAATTTATGTATTTAACACATCTATTGTCTTTTTTTGTAAATTTTTTGAAGCACCAGTGAAGATTTCTTACGAAACATAAAACCGTTGTCAATTTATAGCAAATTAGTTTTCTTGTGAATAGCGTGCCCTTAATATGATAAACATTAACTTTAATACCAATACTGTTATTAAAATTGGTTTATTACGATATTAAGACACGATATTTACATGAAATATACTTCGATACAAGAAATTGACATAAAAATAAGCTTTGTGAGGAACTCTCTTTTTATTGTTATTTTACAAATTAAATCATAAAAGTAATACAGAAGAAATGCATTGTGTTTGTTGCATTTTGTCGCTGTCATTCAAAACGATTTAAGTACCGTTTTTCTTAACGAAATTTACGTCAAGTTCGGACGGCACCGATGTTACTTGACGTAGATACGGTGTAACGGTTCAATGACGTTTCACCTGATCAATATATATGACAAAAACATGTTTTTTTATTTCAGGTTCCTGGTTGGTGGACTACTTGAAAGGAAAGGTGCTGGGTCTTGAAAACAAATAGAAGGAAAAACTACAGAATTTGAAGGTAGCCAATGCAATAGTTTTGATTAATACATTTATGAGTCATCATTTGGATATCATTGTATTTCATAAATACCGTGAAATGAAATTGAAACGATTATTTATGTTGAGGACAACACATGTGAATTACAAATGAGGACCAATCACCTTTGTCGTTATTCTAGTTGTTTTTCATCAAGATTTGTTCTTCTTTTAGGATATCTTTTGATCATTATTTGGCTAGATTATGCAATTGGTTTTTGTTATAGTTTGTAAAGATACTAAATAAAGAAAAGAAATTGATCATTTTTAAAGAAATACAATACAAACATGCATCGGTAGACGATTACGCATATATGACGCGCTTTACATTTCAGTACAAAGACAGTTGGTACAATAAAAAACCCTATTTATGGTCAAAGCCATTATGTTTAGTTTTTGTTTAATACAAATCGAGTTATTTTAATACGCTTGACGTTTTCGTCGTCTGCATCTGCGGCGTCACGAAGCTTCAACCTTACCCTATGACTCAAATACCGTTTAACATTTTCAAGAAACTTCGTACATTTGTTTCCAAGAACAAACACGTTCTTGTACTAATTCGCATTCTTTTGGCTTTAAATATTATTTAGTTATGCCCCATCTTTGGTCGAAGAAAATCTTCAATAAACTTTTACTCTAACCTTATAACTTAAAAACCGTTTTCATTTTTTTTAAATGAAACTTGGAACAAATACTCTTAGGAACAGAAATCATGCAAATGGCAAGTCACATAACTCTGACTTTAGTAAACATTCAGTTATGATCCTGATTGGACATAGAAATAACAGTCAATCGTTGGCGTTTGCTTCGCGGCGCTTTTGTGTCATGCATTGTTTCTATGTGTAACGTGAGTGGTTCATTTATAGAGACATCTGACTAAAGGCGATAATATAAGCAATAACAACATGACAATACCTTTGGCAGTTAATGTTTTACGCTATTATCTCAAAGTAACAACATGCAACTCATGGCAACAAATTGAGACCCTTTGTACATTATGTAATCTTAAATGCAAATTAAGTAACCTATCTTGCTCTAATTTATACTCAAATATCCACGGCGTCCTGAATATATGCATAAGTCATTTCTTCTTACATATTGAGTTTGCTTTCTTCAAAGACCACTGGATCTTTATAATTTGAAATTTATCCACACTTTAATCTTTTTTACCGATTAAGTTGCCGTGAACTAACCTATATTATGCGCGCATGACAGAAGTGAGTTTATGTATATTTATGTTTTATTATATCAAAGATATGTATGCTGCGGGAGTAACGATGATTTATTTGCATTATTTTAAATCCAGATGAAACGCTAGAGATCAATGTTCAAAGGTATATTGCATACACTCTATACAACAGCCACATTGCTGCATATGACTTTGTTTGTAAAATATAAGTTTCTCCGTGTACGTGGATAAATAAAGAGTGAAAATCAGTCGGCCATGGTCCGCGGTTAAGGCTATACAATTGTTGTACGACAGTTAAATAACTGTATTTAGTTACTTACTATATATAGTAACACGTTTTTGTTTAGGAAAATAACCCAATAACCCATCTACTTAAGTGCCAATAACCGATATACACTGGTAGCCATTGTGTGCTAACTGAGCAACGTCTCTGTTCCAATCCGGTTCAAACTAAATGACGATTACCGTTTAAAACGACGATTACAGCAAAATTGTATTGTATCTAGGTTCGATCTAAACGAAACTAAACTAATCTAGTTAGTCATAACTCACATCAGTTATTAAAACCATTGATGACGTTTTGCCATTCATCATTATCATGGCCACTATCGCCATGGTTTTGTTCTTATATGCGCAGTTGCTATGAAACATGAAAATGACAACTTGCTATAACAAGAACACCAATTGTATAGCCTTAACCGCGAAAATGGCCGACTGATTTTCACTCCTTTTTTATCCATCATTTTTACACCACGAAACTCATAGTCTTAAAATTTCCTTTGAATATATTTTGTTTTCTGTTTTGCAGGCAGAGGCGAGGTATCCAGATATATGAATACAGTATATCTTTACTCTAAATAAGCGGTTGTTAACCACTAATTTTCTGACCAACTGTTTGTTTTCTCAAGTTGTGAACAATCGTTAGAATTTTTTTTCAAGACGATTCTAATGAATGGCTAGAACATAAGGTTTGGTCGCGAAATACGGGTCTAATAATGTTGCCTACGCGCCTTATCTGTAGTCCTGAATCTGCTTGGATTCATTGTAGCTGTACAGGAGAGCAAACAACTTAAGTTATATTGGTTTTAACTACTTATTTTACTTGAAGATGCAGATTATTATACATGAAAGTGTCGCAAGGTTACTCAATCAACGCAAAGCAGATCCAGACGAAAAGCTCCTGTCTCTGTTCGAATTAAACATTATATTTAGTAGGAGTGTGCAATCAAGTGGTCCTTGTATTGGTTAAATTCTAGGTCAAACTGTATCAAGCATCAATATAAGACACCTAGTTTCGTCTGTATCCAGACATATCAAGCAGTAATCAAAACCTTGTATCAAGTTGAAATTTTATAACCGAATGATCAATAGAAAAGACATGGCACTAGGGAAGCCATTATTTCACTTCAGTAACATTTTTAACCCAAAACGTTGTCTTAAAAATTCAGAAAACTTAACTTGGCGATTGTTTGATTTATATCAAGTTTTGATAATTTCCTTCTCGGAAACCAATGTTCCGATTTTAAAATAAATCAACAGAAATGATAACTTGGTGATTATCCATAATGATTCATTTGTGATGTATATCATAGCTGTAGGCCAAGAGGGTGTCTTTAACCTATGGCTGCTAGGTGCAGGTTCAGTTTTCCTTAAAGCCTATATAGAAAACTTTAAAAATCCTCTTCTCCAAAACCAATGGTTTTATTTCAAACTTATTTCAAAATTGAACAAGCCATCATTTTTATGTTTTTCTCCAAAACCAATTGTCTATATTTGAATTAATTTCACTGAAATAGGTCATTGGAATTACCTTCTACCGTAACAAATAAGCCAATTTGCCTAACATGACTTAACAGAAATCTTGGAAAAAAGTCTACTCCAAAACATATATTCCTAGTCTTTCATTTATTGCTCTCTACCAAATAGGTTTGAATAATACCTACAGTTTAAATAAGCTAGGAGGACCATATGAATTATCATTATATGGCTATTCAAAAAAAAATAATTTAAAACAAAAGGATTCATCAACATAAACTTACCCTTTTCTCAAAGGAAGCGCTTTTTGCATCTGTAACTGAAACATTGTAAGAAATTGAATGTTTGGTTTTCAATTAATATCAATTTCAACAATATGTCCTGCCTGAGCCATTGGATCAATTGACTATTCTGTTTGCTTTAAAAAATAATCAAACGCCCATACCAATTGTTATGGCTCCATCCTTGCTACCACCAAAGTGATAAAGAAATCGTTGAAATCGAGACGTTTTCACAAATTTAGATATAAGATTTTTAAAGGAGCTTAAGGGTTTCGGAAATATTCGCAATTAAAAGCTTGAATTTGAGAACTAGAAATGTATTCAATCTGGACATTGGACTCATAAAAATGAAGCTGAATAGGGTTTTTTTAATGTTTAAAACGCAGTTATTATTCCCCGT
>JAULCE010196523.1:0-11452 GCA_032359355.1 Macoma nasuta | reverse complement strand
GATGAAACGTGTTACAAGCTACAAATGTATGCAAATGTTAGCAAAATACCCTTTCTTTTTTATATAGCTTCAGCTTTTACATATTGTCTCCTAAATGCTTTGAAATTAACATTCTTGTGGGGGACATAGAAATTTCCAATTTGGACGGTACGATTAACCTTAATGAATCAACCAGTCGACACTTTTGGCAGCCTACAATTATAGCAGCTTGATAAGGATTGAGATCTTAATATGACTAGAATTGCAACAATTATCGTACATTACCCATCCTACACGTTTTGCCCACTGGGCAATAAAACAACAATTAGCTATAGCTTTAAAAGAGAATAAATCTCAAAAGAAAACAATGAAATCTAAATTTAGATTTAATGTACACAAATAGAAACAATAATTATGGATTTACAATGTAACGCCATAAGCAAATGTATCATTGTGTTTTTCTGTTATCATTCGTAAACACACACGCGCCGCTTATTTTTTCAAAAAGAAAGTTTAAATAGGCCTTGTAAACAGAAAACCGGCGAGTTTTAATGTTGTATAATGAGACCAGCCGCTGCATTTGAAACAAAGCGTTTGCTCAGAATGTACACTACTCGGAGTATTTAAAGTAAACGAAATTAAGGCTAAGAAGTATTCAATAGATCGTGTGCTTAGTGCAATATGGTTGTAACTTCTTCATATTTGTGAAATAGTTACAGCAATAATGCACTAAGCCCACGAGATATTTCCTTGATCAGATGTTTGATCATGGCTTAACTATTTGATTTAATAATTGACGGTCACAAACAAATTAAAATTAATGTGACTGGATTTTCCCTGATATTAGGGAACATATCTGTCTTACCCGGGAGTCGAACCGTGACATATAAGTTTTTAACCATCAGCCTTCTACTAACATTAGCATATTATCGACGCTTCTACAGTATGTACCATTTTATAACCTGAACGTGTGTACAGCCTGAACGTTTCTATAGCTTGGGCGTTTGTTTGTTTGCTTGTATAGTGTTAATGTCAGCATAGCCTGGATGTTTCTACAGTCTGCATTTATTTTGTATAACCTGAACGTTAGTATAACCTGGATGCTTGTATGTGTTTGTATATCCTGAACGTTCGCATATGCTGGACGTTTGTACAGTCAGAACGTTGGTATTTTTGTATAGCATGAACGTATGTATATCCTGAACGTTTGTTAAGACCGGACGTTGTGTGTTTGTAAAGCCTTCAGGAATGTCAGCATAGCTATGACGTTTGTACAGTCTGCATGTTTGTATTTTTGTATTGCCTGAACGTTTGATTAACGTGCACGTTTGTATAGGCTGACCATTAGTTTATCCTGAACGTTTGTATGTTTGTACAGCTACCGTTTTGTAAAGACAACACGTTATTTATAACGACTTAACGTGTGTAGAGTCTGAACGTATGTATAGTCTGAACATTTATGTAACCTGATATCTTGTTTGTTTGTAAAGTCTGTACATTTGTATAGCTTTAACGTTTGTATGTTTGTATACCACGCATGTTTGTATAGCCTGAACGTGAGAAAAGCCTTAACGTGTGTAGGTTTGTATGGCCGGCACGTTTGCTTAGCTTGCATGTTTATGTTGCCTGTGCATTTTTAAACTTTAAGCATTTCATAGGCTGAACGTTTATATTCCATGAACGTGTGTAAAGTCTGATCGTGTGTATTGCCTGAATGTGTGTATAGCCTTGAGGTTTGCATTACCTAAACGTTGTCAAAACGTAAGTGTTTGCATATTCTGATCGTTTGTAATGCCTGACAGTTTGTATAGTCTGAACGTTTGCAAAGCCATAACGTTTGTACAGCCTACACCTTTTCATTGAATTAAGGATAGCTTGGGTAATTCGCTAATAAAAAGCTCCCAATGTCGATCTTTAACCACAATATATAAGCATTAAGAGTTTGTTTATAATTTATTTTTTGTTAATCCACGAAATCGAGTTCGATAACGCTAGCTGGCTGTATACAGTTGGCGGAGTAGATGTATACGATGCTGGTCACACAAAACGAAGATAACAAATATACCATCAAAGAAGGGAATAATTACTGGTTTGTGTAGTATGTAAAACAATTTTATCATTCTGCAGGTTACGAATGAAGCTTAATAGATTGCCCCGAATATCTCTGAGCGTGTTTTTTTTAAAGAGATCTTCTAAAACTTGATACTATGAAAATTACAGTAGATACAATTTCTTGCAAACGACAACCGTCCCCGCATTCTAAAGTTACAGGACGTGAACCAATAAAACTGAATTACAAGAACACTACGTACGAGGAGAACCAGACAAACATTTTATCTTGCAGTAAAGGTCACTACACGTATCATCTCTAATTATCAATCCCGTCATAGACAGAAGTACAGCTGGAGGATATCACTACTCTTTATATTTGAAACGCTAATGTAACACAAACAAAATGTGACAAATATAAAAGGTGAAATTCTCGTATGGCTTTTAAGGTATTAGTACTTAAACAATAAACGGATTAGAGGTAGATCAGACGCCGTGTATCTCGGCGTCTAATCTAGCTCCGAACCGTTTGTATAGGCTTCCACTGAATGGTGGAAAAGGCGTTTTTCGGGAAATATTAGTTTGTGTGCCACTCTAATCTGCCTGTCATTTTGGCATTACAGTGCAGTGATCGATACATACATTCCATTGTGTCAAGGGCATAGAGAACTCTTAATTGAGAAATGGCTTCGTGCTCGATGTAAATGGATTTATTATTACGCAACGCATTTATAAGTCTCCAATAGCGGAGGGTATACATGAATTACAATAATACAACTATTACGACGACTTGGAGGAAATAACCTTCAGCCTAAGGTTATGCATTTGATAATCAATTGCAACAAAACTTCCCACTGTCCTCTTTGTATCCTGTAGCCGTCCCTGTTCTGAAAAAGTGTGCAATTATAAACAAATATTGAAATTTCATTATACTGGAAGATGGATTCAAATGCAGAAAAAACAATGTAAAGCTCGAATATCTGATATACCTCATTTCCGATTATCGGCGTACGATCTTCTCTGTAACACGTGGAAGAAATTTGAGAATACAAACGTTGATAAATTAATGCTCATTTGAGTTTTATACTATGTAGAATTCTGTAAAAGGGAAACCCCTCAAAAGCAAGAAAGTCAACTGATATATAGAAAATTGCAGACTCGGTTTTATTGAGTCTGTTCATGAGTAGTAATAAAAAATGCAATACTACTCACGCCCCCCTAGCACCGGATTAAGCGGTATTCAATTTTCAAAACTAAAAGTGTTGAAATGTATGATCTCGAAGGACCAGAAAGTATAACAACACTGAGAATGATGTACGTGGCGACGTTTTACGGCCGCCAGTCTCGGTTTTATTGAGTCTGCTCATGAGTAGTAATTATAGATGGAACACTACTCACGCCCCCTAGCACCGGCTAAGGCGGTATTCAATTTTCAAAACTAAAAGCGTTGAAATCAGATGCCGCATACAAGCCGGTGCGACACTGATGTACGTCCTCGTTTATAAACAGGTATACATATATTGGTAAAATTGGTCGCAGTCACTGTAGCATAAGCCCTTACACCGCCATAAGTTGCTCAAATCGACATTGCAAAAACGTGAAGACCCAGTTCGACGCGACCTTGGAAGGCGGCTTGCTTCTGATTAGGGTCTTCCCTTTTTGCAAAAAAAACACTATTCCAAATATTAGGGTTTCGAAAAAGTTTATTTAATCATTTCTGTAATTTATTTTGTAATTTTTGATCCAAACCAGGTAGGACCGACATCTTTTAATTAGGCTGCGAAAGAGTTTATAAATGCAAAGTTTCATAGAAGTATTGTTGGTAAAAGTAGAGAAATCTCCATTTGAAATATTCACTGGAGTTTGAGATTTTCCTTAGGGGCTTTATAAAAACGTCCCCTCAGCCAGCAACCATATAGGTGATACCGATACAGTAGTTCAACATGTATGGAGGTATGTCACGAAGTAGCTCTTGTTTAACATGTATTTACGTCTCGATTTTGATTCGTTAAAAAAACTTAAACAGCTTATAGCTCATCGCGAACACCAAGATTAATCTTCGCTTTATTTTTTAAAAAAAAGAAACAAATGGCTATAGTGTTCAATTTCTAGGTTAAAAATTCATGAAAACGGCATGTACTCAACCAGTACAAAAATAGGGTTTTCCTTTCTCCTACATTATTATCATTTCCACTTTGTTTGATTTCATTGTTGACGAGCTGTTATATCGTGTATTAGATAATGGATAAATTCAAGCCTATTTTCTAAGGTTATTTGCTATTCGCTGATATTAAATATGTCTTATTTTATGTAAGTCTTAAGTATCGTTTGCATGTTTTTATGCAAAATGATGAGTATAAATACTTGAATTATCAAACTGATAAAATCTTTCAATTTTTGTTTTAAAAACATCAAGGGTTTCTCTTTAAATTATAATGATGATATTTTGTTTTCGTTTTCCTACCACTAAAGATGTCATTTATAATTAGTATTTGGAAATTCCTTATCGTGAATCATGAAAATGATATTACTTAATGCGCTACGAAGTGTGCAGTTGATAATTACTATTTTGAATGGCGTCCAAATTAAGTGCAGTCGCGATAAAATCAAGGTTGATATTTGATGTCTACAACTTTAGGATTAGCTAAAGGCATAGACTGGCCTTTATTCATTAACATCTTTAAGTTGGCCATTAACCGATGGAACAACGCGCCTTTTATTTGATTTGTGAGTATTTTGAACTAACACTTAATACGTCGATCACGACCATTGTGCGAGTAACTTGGCGTCTGATCCGGATTCAAACTGTTTGACACTTTGGCAACAGTTTCACGGGGATCAAACAAGGCTAGGAGGTCAAGCGGACGAGACTACAACGAACTGCTTTTTTTGCGGCAGGATAAGGACTAATAAAAATAACCAACGTACTTCGGCACGTATTAAAGAAGCGTATCCTGTTTTTTATACAGTTTTAAGTCAATATCGACTGAATCATGAATATGACCAAACCGAGTCATAGATCATATGTCGACTCCAGCTTAGTAGCATATGACACTGAAACCCAGTCATAGCCTAATGTAGAGACATATCTTAAGGCAGCTGTTAGAATAGAAGCGTTGACACCGTCAGTCCGTCAGACTCTCTTGATGGATGATTATGACAGCTTCTTGAATTTAACAAATTAAAGATGTTCGCGATGGGTAAATATCTGATACAACGCGGATCAATTTCAAGGAACTAGGCTCACTTCTTTATCAGGTAAACTGGCAATAACAGAATATTGTTAGGAGCTACATATTTTTTTTAGAGAATATTGTTTTTGTGGAATGATCAACCCAACATATGTACTGTTTGACAGGGCAAACAATGCGCAGATCCAGATGGTGTGTGTGACGGGGAGGGGGGGGGTTCGGGTATCCTCTTTTCGTTTTAAGCAAACAATATCCTAGTTAAACCCTTTCACCGCCGTAGGCGCATAAATGCGCCGCTGCAAGTAGTGCAGTCCAAGATCTGACGTCACTTTAATGGCGTCGTCTGATCTAAGACTTCACTATTTTATAACATATTTTAGTCCCGTGTAAACAGTTTCGGTATATACACAAAACATTTCATCGTCTCTGTGGTTTATTACGCTAAAATATTTTATCTGAAACTAGACATAACCGCCATTTTTTTAATTTGGCGACGAAAGGGTTAATGGCTTACAAGTTTTTACTGCAATATCAAGCATATATTTTCCCCTTATTTGGAGCTAATTGGATTACACGCGTCTTTTCATTGGCATTATATACATAAATATTTCGTCTTGCAAAACAACTGCATCTGTTTGCATGCATCTCAATATTTGATCTCCAACGTGTCGAAAAATATACCACCTGGGCCCTAATTGAGAAAATAGTTGCATGCTGCCCTTACCCAAACCATAATCAGAGTAAACACGTGTAACAAGCAATCATATAAACTCTTATTAATGATCTCTGACGAACTTAACACGACTTTAAATTCACTAAGGATGCCGACTGAAGCGATGTTTGCGCAGTCAATTTGCATCCGTTCACACTCTAACGAACATGAAGGTAAATCCTTATTCCGCTTTACGTAAATGAGATGAACATTGCAAACATTTGGTTAAAGATCACACGCCAAATAGTTCGACTGATCAGGATGCAATTTGTTTTACATCAGGCAAGACTTTTTAAAGCGGGAAAAGGGAGAATTTAGAACAGTCCGTCGACCATCCAGGAAAAAATACGTTCACTTCAACAATTCATGAGTTATCAAATTTAACCCTTTCTTCTGAAATCGTATATATTAAACTTCTCAATAAAGTAGTACATTGCTATTTTAGCGACTTGTTCATTAATTGTTTTACATTCTTACGACTTTTGAACCTAATTGTTTATCTAAATAATTATTTTGCTTCGCTTCAAGTGAACCAGTATGATATTAGTGTCAGTGTAGTAGACTACTTATTTTAGCTAACTTGCCATCTTATGTATGTGTTAGATTTTAGAGAGGATATTGACAGGAGTATTTGACATAGCTTGTATGATCTATTTTCTACTTTTATCCACAAGGTAAAACATGAATACAAATCTGAAAAGCTAGGGGTTTTTCAATCAATTGAAATTATTGTTGGAAATGGTTTCATTAGTCAGCAGTTACAGAGACACCAAAGGGCACTTGCTGGACTAAAGAATAAGGTGCCGTACCTTGACATTTGGAGAGTTTGAGAATACTCTCGTGTTAGCCTTTATTAAGACCGTGTTTTAATCAACTTCTAAACATGATTAGAATATATCAAACAAAATAAATCAAAGCAAAAGACTGATCTCTTCTGACTGCAAAACATACTAATTGGGTGTAAATTGGGCGTAACAGTAGGTTACAATTGGGTGTAACAGTTAGTTACAAATGCTACAACCCCTTGTGAAAAACTTCATTTCATCTTTGCAACTGTTTTCAAACTGTCCCAAAACTCATTCTATGTATTTTTATGAGATAACTGCACTTTTAACGAGTAATGCTGATTATTGAAAGCTATAAGCGGAGTTCATTTTGAAGGGTTTATTCGGTTACCGGAAATTACATGCTATTGGCTGCACACATAACTCGCCTGATTGAGAGTTGTGAACAACTGGCTGTTAGCGATTAGTTGTCAACATTGTACAATGAGTGTCATGAACATTTTTCTTTTTCTGGTTTGATCGTTTCATTCAGAAAAGGTCACGTTTGATCTTCTTTTGTCTGTGAAAACATTAACCTGGTAGTCAACTTTATCCCTTTACCCCTTTACCCATTTATTTCATATAGTTTGAATTGGTTGAAAAAATATATTGTGGAAAAAGAAGTGTTTTCTCGTTACGAGCATTTTCCGCATTGGTTTCAACATTCATCAAGTATAGAGGCGTTACAAGACGTATCTATGAACTAAAGCGGTAAGCATACAAATGATACATTAGTTGTCACAAGACAACATGGCTCGCTTGTTTGAAATTATTTTTTATGATATCAATTTTAATAAAATTGGTCAAATGTAAAACTGTTTGTAAGCAGGGAAAGGTCACCACGCAGGACGGGGTTCCAATCAGGGAACATATCAGCGACAACTCTCCCGTCTTTAATAATTTTTGCGGGGTACACTAGGCTGTTTTCTAGCTTTTGCAATCTCTTGCGGGTAGTCTCTATTTATGCTAAACGAGGTGCCCTTAAGTTGATGGGCTAGAGACAATATACGCTCAGTATCGCGATAATACAAACATATCGCAATGATGGGCCTGGTCTTGCCCATCTGGAAGCGCCCAGTCTGTGTACTCGAGGCATTGATGGACACTGGATATCAAGGTTATCATCAAACCACTTTGCCATTGTATTAACACATACCTCATTCAATGTTTCTGGAATGCCCCCTAAAACGCAGGTTGTTGCGCGTACTTCTAACCTCTAAATCTAGTGATTTATACTCTAGTAGAGTGATTCTAGAAAACTTGTTTGACATTTGCGATTCTAGTTCGTCGACTCTATTTCAAACATTGTGTTTGGCATTGCATTCAACAAGACACTCGTAAAATTCTGCTAATAGAGTTATGAGGGGTCTGTGAAGATTGTAAACGATCTGGGGTTCTTAACAATGACGCCGACTCTTGAAGATATCTGTATATATTTGAAACATACCGATCGACTAGTATAGAGAGTAGTGTCGATCAATGTGATTTGATTTCTGATAATGTGTATGCATAAATGAAGACTGTATATAATTCTTCCCTCCACAAGCTATTTTTAGACTTTTCCGGGCGGATATAAATTGATAATGGTAAAGAAAGATGCATATGTTGAATATTAATAATTTGCTACAAACCTTGAAATAGTCATCAGTTATAGATGCAATGAACATCGCTTTTTTGGCGAAAGAGGTTATTGTTCGTTGTACATGCATGCATTTCTCCTCTCTTTTTTAATTAGCTGATACGTTACTTATTGATATAACTGCATTCAGTCATGTTGGTATGCGTCATGCAAAAGAATCAGCTTCAAAGCAAAGCAGTCAGCATTTTAAATGACCTTTCAACACACAAACCACTTTTCTGTAGGCATATGCTTTCGACAACAGTTAGTTCTAAAGACGTTTGATCAGATATCTTTGTTTTGTTTGGCATGGGTATACGTTTCGATATACTTCAACAAATTGCCGTATTATTTTAACTATACACGAGTGCAACCACATTTGATGCATGCACTGTTTCGCTACAAATCGATCTTTAATACCTAATTCAGTCTAAATTCGACTCTTGTTATGTCGAAATCGGTAGTTAGTTTAATTCTACAAAGCAGAAGCATATGATTTGGTTCAGGTTTTAATTTCGACTAAAACATCCATGTGACTTGCCTGATTTCGAAATGACAATATGTGGACGTTGTTTATCGTTGGCTTTCTTCTTAACCACAGATGTGCCATCTCCGAAGTGGTTATACGAAAAATTCATTAATCTATATTTTCGCATATAGGAACGTACTTTTCACAATTTATTACATACAATTTAAGCATGACGCTCTCGAAGTAGAATTTTGAAGTATTCGCTTACACAGTTTCTTAAATCACTGTATATAATTGCATTAAAAATTGCGAATGTTAATAAAATGTTAGGCATATTTCAAGTATACATGCATATACGTCAATGCTCTTCAGATATCTAAGAAAAAACAAATGAGAGGTTTCAGTGTTTTAACTTTCCATCTTAAAGGCATACTAGCACATTAATTTGCTTAAGACAAACTAAATTCATAGTATGCTAGATAAGTTTATTAATACGATCCATATTATTTCCTTATGAATACTAAATAACAAAAATTTCAACTCAAAATGTATTCCTTACATTCTTGGGAAGTGTTTAAGATTTAACTGCATATTCTGCTCCGACCCACAACAAGCCGCCTCTGATCAGATTCTACACTTTTTTCCAAAATACTGGTATACTCTGTTATCTGCATGCAATATGTTGAAAATAATATGAATATTGTTCATTTAGTTGTGTTCACATGTGTCAGGTATTTTGAGTGATTCTGGGACAGTTTCATTATGACAGAATACTGTGCAATGATTATATTGAATGGTTGAACTTTAATTTTCGTTTCATTTCTACAAATAATCCAAGAAATAATCCGAGAGGGTACACCTACCTTTTTGTATATATTTTGAAAATGAGCATGGTGACACCCAGTTTTTGTAACATTTCTCATATCAGACGCCGCCTTATAAGTTATTGCTCGAGTTATTGCTCCAAACTTTAGTCCGAATATTAGGGTTTCGGAAAAATAAAGCTTATTGAGTTAATTCAGTTATTTATCTTGTTATTATATTTAATCAAAAACTCGTTTAGCCGACAATTTTAAGGGTTAAAGAATTGTTTCTCAGGTTGAAATGAACCGGACCAGATTCGAAAATTCAGCAGACGACAACTATTGGCAGGATAAATTTTATATTGATGATGTTCGGATATTTTTTGACCAGACAATTAGTGAACAAGCTTCCTCTACAGACACATTTGCTACTATAAGATCCCTTATTTATGGTACTCTGACAGACAATGATGTGCCTCGCAACCCCCATTTGTTATGATTATGTATACAAAGTGTAACGATGATGAGAACATTCTACTTAGCGACTGTTTAAACAAATGTTTTGGAAATATTGCCTTGCAATATGCGAAACGTACATAACAGAAAACAGTGAACTCAGTACTTTCTAAAAAGCGCAAGCCAAGTGCAGTGTGGACTAGGATCCAAGCTGTTACACAGATAGACAATAATGTTACCAATTTTAGGCAACATGGTTTAAGGGTTTGTCAGACTCGTAATTAGATTGTCCGGGTCGAATAAAATGGAATGGCCAATTTCCTCTTTCCCTGTCGTATAGTAGAAACACTTAGTATATATAAACTGACTATGCCTAATAAAAGTACAAGACACGAAGATTTAGTTCTAATCATGTCTAATTAGTATATGTTGAGTCAAAACAATGGGTTTTCGCGAGTAATTTGCATTCTAATTGAAACTCGGAAACGAAAGCAGTGTTAGATTTTGAAAAACAAACTGGTATAACCTATAATCGCCATAAGCAACTATGTAAACAAACATTTTTTGTGAAGGTCGAACATTCCATTAGTTGTTTCGGGCGATTTTAGGTTATACCAGTTTGTTTTTTAAAACCTAACTCACCTATATTCTAGATTATGTTTTAGTTCCAAATTATCCGTAAAGTGTATTACTGACACTTCTTTGTTTTTTGTCTATATTTAGGCCTAAAATAATTGTTAGTTTCTGGTTACCTTACCGACCCTCTCTTTTAACCCCCAACACAATATTTGTATTGCCCTGAGAAAAAAACTAAAGAACAGAAAAATACTTATTCAGGTATTTTAATGTTTTCTGTGGTCAGATACCATTTCTGTTGGTCTCTAACTAAAATTGTACATGATACAAAGTAAAGGCTGATAACTGGTAAATAAATACCTATCATATTTAAGGTTATCATTTGAAAAGAATGTGAAAATAATCGCAAGCCAAGTGCAGTGTGGACTAGGATCCAAGCTGTTACACAGATAGACAATAACGTTACCAATTTTAGGCAGCATAGTTTAAGGGTTTGTCAGACTCGTAATTAGATTGTCCGGGTCGAATAAAATGGAATGGCCAATTTCATCTTTCCCTTTTGTATAGTAAAAACACTTAGTATATATAAACTGACTATGCCTAATCAAAGTACAAAACACGAAGATTTATGTCTAATCATGTCTAATTAGTATATGTTGAGTCAAAACAATGGGTTTTCGCGAGTAGTTTGCATTCTAATTGAAACTCGGAAACGAAAGCAGTGTCAGTAATAAACCTTGCGGATACTTAGGGACTAAAACATAATCTAGAATGT
>JAULCE010196412.1:0-11452 GCA_032359355.1 Macoma nasuta | reverse complement strand
ATGGCGAAAATGTCACTCGTGGATGTTTCAATCGTAAAAGGACATACGATCATCAGAACCCCCTACATTGTTGACATCTCACGCAAATTGTTTTCCAGTTCAGTAGAACGCATGTTAGCACTTTCGTGTACAAGATCAGCACGGACAAAGCGATAGTGCTGTTTGAATTACAGTTATCAGCTTGTCCGATATCTAAGATTATTACAGTTATTTGTCGGGGTGTTCGAAAACAAGGAGAAATAACAATATTAACATAAAAGTTAAGAGTTTGCTGCAAATAACGTACCGTGTTTGTATTATTCATATTTTATTGTAGCATGTGGTTCGCAGCAGATATCAAAAATCGAAATAAACTCGTATGTATTCGAATTTCAGTATGATGGTAACATTATAACAAATTGTTACAAATAGGCACGAAAAAAGTGTTCCCTAGCTGATTCGTGCTTTTAGACGACAAAAGCACGTGCGACAGTAATAGCTGTTTAAAATGTAATAATACTATAATTTGACAGAAAAGCTTCATCGGAAAATGCCTGAGTCAGGTTGTTCATAAACCATTAGAAACAGCAACGACATTGCAGTTGGTATTAACTGCATGTTTGTGCGATAATAAAGATCACCAGGTCACGAATAAAACCCTTTAAACATGCAATGCAGTGTGTGATACCGGAATCGAAATGACAGACAGAGTATTCAGTTACAGTCAAAAACTAAAAGGATTTGATAGCGAAACTGACTAGTCTGCTGATCTAGAACGACAAAAACACTGTAATCAACTTACTTCGTGCGATCGACATGGCGATGTGGTGTACATAATAAATGTATACAGACATACTCGTCGGCCTTGAATTAAAACAGTCTGAGACCACCATTTATATAATTGAGTTGTATAAACTGTCAAACATGTAATTTCGCGGCTAAACAGAAATCGCAAACAACTTTATTTCGGATCAGACGCCGAGTTACTCGGCCTCTGATTCGGATTCGAGATGTTTGTCGATCCTTCAAATTTTTACAATAATGAAGTCAATAAAACACAAAGCAGGAGGCAGTTAGAACAGACGACACATTTTTATGAAAACTTTATTCAATCATTCGCACACAGTTATAACATTAAATTCCTATGTTTGCATTTCATACAAAAAGAAATATAGTTATGTACAAGTATTAAACGACGTACATTCATTTAGGTATAAACATGTACACGTGTTTATAGAAAGAATAAAATAACGGATGAAGAGAGATGGGTTTCTGGTGAGGAATAAAAGTATCAACATTTAGCAGCATGATAAAGATTAATGATCCTAACAAACAATTATAAGCATACGAGAACACATTTCACAAAACATACAGTCAATTAAATGATTTGAATGCCGATTTGCATTTGTAAATACATTTATCAATCATTAAAGATTTGTAAAGCAGTCTCTCATGGTTTGCTGTGCCAATCAAAGCGATGTATTCTGTAAACCGTTATCATTTGACCAAAAAGACATTTCTTACAGCTTAAAATCAAATCAGACGCCAAACAACTTGCCATCTTTTCCGTCTTCGAGTTATATGTTGGCAGACTGTCTCAATTTTCCCCCAAAAGCTATGTGAACGACTTTGAAAAGTGAAGCAGACAAGGATTTTTGCAGAAAACCAACGTTTAACAGCAGTATGAGTGTTAACTTGGTGAGCACACAATGAACAATCCAATTCAATTTAAAACCGAGAATGTGGTTTCCCAGAAGGTTGCAGTTTCATTTCGTCGGTTTCTTCTAAAACCACGTATATGCCATTTTTCAAAAAACTACTAATTTACCAAAGTGGCAGCTACCTTCTTTATTGATATGCAGTTATCTTGTTTTTGCTTTTATGTGACGATACTTTGTATTTAGAAGAAGCACTTTGATAATGACAATGAAAACTCCCGACAATTTCAATTTGTACAACAAGCAATACATATCACGGTAACATCAATTGACTACTCCAAGCGGTGTTAGAGATGTCATTACAATATCTTCATAACGATGAGAATAGCTTATAATAGTAATATAAATAAGTGGGCTTGATAGTTATCATGTTATGTTAAACGTAGGCACGAAGAAATTATCACCGTCATCGTGCTATGTAACGATAATAGCACGTGTGACACTATATGCTGTTTCAAATGTAATAAAACTATTATATGACAGAAAGGCATCGTCAAAAATGCCCTGAGCAAGGTTGTTTATAAACAATAAGAGGCAGCAATGAAATTGCTGCTGGCCATAACCAAATGTTTGCGCGATTAAAAAGAGCGCCAGGTAACGAATAAAACACATTTAACATGCAATACAGTGTGCGATAATGGTTTTAAGGAATCGGAATGGCAGACAGAGTATTCAGTTACATACCAAAGTTAACTTTACAAACGACGGAAGCACTGTAATCAACCATGTGTGATAGACCTTGTGATGTGTACATAATAAACGTATTTATCAGACATACTCGCCGACCTTGAATTAATACTGTCTGAGACCATCATTTGTATAACTAAGCTATATAAACTATCAAACCTGTCCTTTTGTTGCTTAACAGAAATTGCAAACAGCTTGATTTCCGAACAGACGTCGAGCTACTCGGAATCTGATTTGGATGTGAGATGTTTGTTCATCTTTCAAAATTTTAACAAAAGTGAAGCGAGTTTGATGACAATAATACACGAACCAGGCGAAAGTTAGAACAGACATTATAAAAAAAATTGAAAACTATATTAAAATGTCCATATACTCTACATATGTTAAACGACGAACATACATTTATGTATTATACACGTGTTTATAGAACGAGTAAAAGAAAAGATGAAGAGAGATTGGCTTCTGGTAAAGAATTAAAGTAGTAGCATTAAGCAGCAGGAAAAAGGTAAAGTATCCTACCAAACTATTATAAGACCCGAGAACTCATTTCACAAAACATACATTGCATTAGTTAGATCAGCTACATCAGGAACGTTATAATGTTATCTACATTGTCTTCCTTTTATGAATAAGTTAAAGTTAACAAGTCAATAAAATTATTTGCATGCTGATTTGCATTTGCTAACACATTTAACCAACATAAAACATTTGAAAAGCAATTTTTCAAAGTTTGCTGTTTCAATCAAAGCTATGTATTTTGTCAACCGTAATACCACGACCAAAACAATTAAATAACGGATGTCAAGCAACTTGCCGTCTAATCCGACTTCGAGCTGTTTGTCACACTGTCATAATTTTAGCGATGTGAACGACTTTGAAAAGTGAAGTAGATAAGGGACGAAAAATGTTTTGCAGCAGTATGAGTGTTAACTTGGTGCGCACTCAATGTACAATCAAATTCAATGTAAAATGAATGTGATTTCCCAGAAAGTTGCGGTTACATTTCGTCGGTTTCTTCTTAAACCACGTATGTGCCATTTTTCAAAAATGGAACATACGTTGTTTTAGAAGAACACTTACGATTTTTTCAAAATGTCAGTTACATGTTTGCTGACGAACGCAACGGATTCTCAAATCCACGTAACTACTAATTAACCAAAATGGCAGCTACGTTCCTTATTGATATGCAGTTATCATGTTTTTGCACTATGGTGACGATACGTGATTTTAGAAGAAGCCCTGTGATATCTGACAATAAAAACTCCTGACAATTTCAATTTATAAATAAGCAATACCTACCCAAAGCGGGGTTAAAGATATCATTGAAACATCTTCATAAGGATAAGAATAGCTTAAGGTAGTACTAGAAATAAGTAGATTTGATAGTTATCATATTATTTTAAACGATAATTTCGAAAATGCAGAGTACATTGTCTAAGTATGATTGCGATGCCTATTTTACCTATTGGCTATGTTTTGTTAAGGAAAGTTAGCTGAACGAGCAATAAGGAATACGAAATCACGTTATAAGATTACGGTTTGCTTTATTAATGACGTTGAGTTTATTTTTAACATTTTCGATGTCAAGTTTAAATATGTCAGTTGTAACAAGTTTTAGATCAAATGTTTAACGAAGTAACTAAAAGAAATACCTGAATATATTTGATCTTCCCTTAACCATTAACTGGATTTTATTTCAAAACAGTGGTATGTGATTTGGTACTACACTATTTGCAATAGCACTTAAAGGTGACATTCGCGACAGAACAGTAACCTTATAGTATGATTACAGTTTACTGTAAACAATAAAAACAATTGTCCTGCTTATCAATTGTCTCCCCCGAAGCGCATTTTAGCGCCCTATTGAACAGACTCAAGTGATGCAAATGCTCGTAACGAGCAAAGGCTTCATTTATTACAATGATTTCAACATAGTTCAAAATAAAACTTTTAATTTGTCTAGGTTTTTCGTATTTTTCATCAGATTATTTTCTTGTGGATTAGTCTTAAATGGTTTGTGAAGGATTGAGTTAATGCTACCTTTATACCTTCATAATATTGTCATTCTGCTATATTTATTTCAATATTTTCCGAATTATTCTGATTCAGAAATCGTTGATACCGTTAGGTTTAGTTTAAGGACTTAATTAGTGATAAGAATCGGCGAAACCGCAAAACAAGATTCCGTATAAAACCAGTCTTGAAAGGGCTAGCACATAAAGACACTTAACAATTAAATGAAGCGTCTTTAAGGGCATCGTTGCCTATCCATATGGCTAAATTCCTTATTTCTCCACAAAGGAATAAATTGTGACTATTCAATAAAATGGTCTAGAAAAAAATACTCTTATGAGTTCTCACAGGAGTGGGTTCGTTGAGAAATTAAAATCTGCATTGTTGATTTAGTATGATAGCAAACTGTATTTATGTCGTAATTGGCCAAACGTGTACAAAACATACACTATAGCATGTATACAAATATATAGTTTGAGCTCATATAAACGTCATTTTATGAAACACATCGTGATCGTCATGTACGAAACTCGAATATTTATCGTGTCAAATGTTCAATATATAGTCGAAAGTCGATATTTCGTAGTCAGGTACTATTTTTATATAAGATTTATCCGAAATTGGAATTAAAGTTGAAATTCGGGTATTTCGAACAAATGAATTAGGTCCATTATATTTGACCAACAACCACAAAGCAAAAACTATATTATTAGTTTAGAGCCTAATTATTATTAAAGCAATTCGATAAAAGAGAGAAGTCCGACTGTATCTGTATCCTTTTCCTCCACAAAAGCGCCTTTACGCACCTCTGTATCTGATTGGTAATTAGAACATTGTAGGGCACTAGAGATAGATAGCTACTTTATTCAATACAAAGGACATATGCCTATAAGTACACAGTAGTGCATAGTTATGTTATCATTAGTAAACCAATACAAGGTCAAAACGGACACCAGTAAACGGTCACATGGTCAATGAGAGGTAAGCCTAATAGTACATATATCTGACATGTACTTTACCATATACATCAAAACGCATTGCTCTTTTAAACATTTAAACAAAAAAGGTTTGTAAATGAATATATGTATGCGGTCGCAATCTACAATTATTTACACTAACAAAGGTTTCCAGGGAGATAATGTAACTGTTATAAATCTGAAAAATAAATAAATTGAAATTCTGTAAAATTTAATGTATGTGTAATATACTTTGAATGTGGGCCACATGTCTCTTTTTCTCTCTAGCTCTCACTTTCTCTCGCTCTCCCCCTCTTCTCTCTCCTGTCACTCTCATTGTCTTACTAATACGAACGTTAATTTCTAAATGTAACCGAACTTCGTCTCCAAAAACTCTTCTGTATAAACACATTTTAATATAGTATTATTATCTGAACTTAATAATTCTTGAAAGTTAATAATGTTCGGCCGTTTCAGTTATACTTTTTGGTGTAGTTTTTGTCTTAATTCTTAATTATGAGGAAGCTCTTGCTTGCTGATTTTCTAGATTGTGAGATAACTATCGCAATTTGGTTAATCCCTGTTTATACTTCTTAATTTGAGCGTATCCAAGTATAGTCAAAGTTCAAAGTTTGAATAAAATTTCAATGTATTCCTTTTGTTCTAATATGTAAATATTACTAAGGCCGTGATTAGCAGTATTATGTTTAACTTAATCATTCAGACATTATGCAAGATAGAAGCCGCAAGTAAGGAATTAATCAAGTAGTTGGAGGCAATCCCTTAAGCACTTACAATTTTAAGGTGTTGTCTCTTTCTATGATTTTCAACTATCAACAGAGTCCTACCAAATGCAAAACTGTTATGATTTTAACATTTTTAGCGACAATTAGGGTAACTCCAATCGAAATTGCACAAACGTTAAGTCCAAGATCAGACGCCGCCTTAAAAGGCGGAATCTGGTCAGGGACTTTTCTTTTTTGCAGCAAAACAAATTCCGAAGATTAGGGTTTCGGAAAAGCCAAAGTTTATTTTAATACTTCCACAAAATCATTAACGTACAGTCGACCCTCGATATCTCGAACTCGGTTAAGCCGTAGTCATGCTTAATCGAACTCTAAACAAAAACATCAGTTTTCGCGCATATGATTGAAATCCCTGCAAGGCATTACAATGCAGTTATACAGTTCATAAAAGCTTTATCGTCCATCCACTCTATTTGACAGTTCATTAAAAAACTATATCGTCCCTCCACCGCAGCTGACAGTTAATAACAGCTTTATCGTCCTTCGATTTTGGTGACTGGCGTCCGGACACATATTTGGAGGCTAAACTGAGGTGTACGATAGACAATAATGAGGGATGATATAGAAATAAGTACCCATTCGAAAAGTACAGCCAAATCTCCTTTATCGAACTTGGTGTTTCACTCGAAAGGGTAAGAGTCAATGCCAGCACGACCCTAGTAGCGAGGTGGACTACCACATCCAGTTTCTCTCAACTTAAAATCTAAACCCAAAACACAGGTTTTTGTCTTTTGGATATATGTCCCGGTTGTGGGTCTTTTAAATTAGTTCGAATTAACCGTAGTGAGAATTAAATCCAGACTTCGGGTAATTCAATCTAAAAAGTATTCCCTCTGACTGCAATGGAAAAGTGTTGCTTGTAAATTTAAATTGATTTGGTTTGTCAATATGTCGGCTATGAAAAGCCCAGAGATTTGTTGAGTGTTTTTTATCAGAAAATGTCAATCAGCCATATTAATTCAAGCTTTTTGACGCCAGGGAATATAATTTATATTTTTCTATGAAACACGATGCACAGTCGCACGCCAGATTAAGAATCCACAATGTTCTTTGAATGCATTTAGTTCAAGGATATTGCAAGCGTTGCAAGAAATTTACGTCAATATTTGATTGAGATATTTTGTGAAACGAAAAAATCATACGAGAAGTCACGCATTGCGCTTAAGGTGAACAATAACGACGGTTCGCGGTATAATAAACACATAGCTCTAGCTTATACTCGGACATGAACACGAACTTTTCCGTTATCCTTACCAATAAAACGAGTTACATAATGGATAACAGAGCATGACAAGTAAATCTATTACGGAATAATTCACAGAGTGGGTTCGGTAGGCAGAATTACCAATGCCTCAGGAAAGTGTACCCACCAAACATGCAATGTAAGCCAAAACTCCTTTTAATGACAAATCAGGGCAAACTTTTCTTTAGTCTTGCTAAATAAAAAAATGGAATGCTTTTTACTTGTTTAAATTCATTTTCACTAACATTTTCATATTGTATAGAGATGACTCGTTTCAACGCAAACATAGCATAAATTGACAAAAATACAATCGCCCGTCTTGGCTAGCCGATACTGGTTGCAAAGCTTATGTATATTTGAAATACTGTTGCAGTCGTTAGGAAAAAATAATGTCATACTTGGTGGATTAAAAACATAGCTTCGTCAATTGTTTTAATGCACCGACTAGGTCGAGATCTCATGAAGGAGCACTTGTGCGACATTTGTATCGTGGTTATCAAAACACCGCCAAGGTATGTAAAACATTAGCTCCAATTCGTACAAATAAAATTGACATATTTAGTAAGTTTCCTAAATACCGTACACGTCTATTATGCAATAGAAATATGTGTTCAAACTGATCTGATACATCAGTAAATTCAAGTTCCTGATCAAACCGCTTGCCAAAAATTACGGAAAAGTGTATACCATCATTTTATTGTAATGTTCAGTTAAAATTGAAAAGTTCATGTAAAACACATAATTTGGGGTCTAAGTGACCAAGTGGTTATAGTCTCCGATTGTCAAATATTTTCCACTTCCCAGCTTAGGCTTCGAGCCTCACCAAAACGTGCGAGGAAGATCAGTAGTTCTACCCAGTTGTCCGTCTATGCAACTCGGACGGATTTTTTGGTTGGAGTTTTCCCCACTAGTAACTAGTCGACTGTCGCAAAATCACAACAATACTTTCGAAGCGTCGTAAAACTCAACACAAGCACAAAACCAGCAGAAATTGAAATATAAACCCCGAACTGTGTTAGTAAACAAAACAAAATATGGCAATCTAGGCATACATGTTGTCTTGATTCTCGTTTGTTCCAGATATAATCTTTATATGTTAATATACGAGTTTGTTATTGTAATCGACTGGTAAAAGCTTCACACACGCACCGTAGGTTCGAACCTGAATAGATGTGAACACGTTTCATCAGAAGAAACCTTCTTGCTGACTTCTAATAAATCTAAGGCTGAGAGAGTGAACATTTGTTAAGTAAAAATACCTGATTTCTGGAAGTATATGAGAGGCTCTTCGAGTATCAAGAATTATCTTTAGATACAGTATATCTGTTTATCATTTAATTAACAAAACATTTGTCAATACAAATGGATCATTTGCCTGTATTAAGGCATCAGATGTTGTTTTGTATCAGAGCCACACTCTTGTCTAATTTTAAATGTAAGTTAGTTCTAACGTTTGAGATTCAAATGTACAGCAAATTACAATCATTCTTATTGCAACTGTTGAAAGTTAATTATCTCGAAACAATCTATTTTGAATGAAATTAAAGTAAGCAACGCTGACTCATTGTGCTGACACGGGAGTCTAAATGGAGTAAATTGATTTCATTTTCACACGTAATATTCAAACAAAACATTCACTTGAAAGGGTTTTTAGCCCGATACGTGATGGCAAGCACATTGTAACAACTAGAAAAGGTGTCCATAGAATACAGGATAAGAATAATACTTAGAACCAGAACATTTATCATTTCTAAACATCTGATAAAACAAACAACTTGAACATTAAGTTTGAAACAAATGTCAAGATAAAAAGATTTTAATCCTTACATTTAATATTTCAATAACAACATATCCATTGTATACATTTTGCAAGTTGCAGTTGTGTGATTCTTGAAGAAATCATCGATGTTCTTTTAAAATCACGGAATTGTCATTTTGATAATTGACACTTCCGTGTTGTTCAAAAGAAACCAGATGATATGAAGCAATGGTATTACAGTCGAACTTCGATGGGTCGAGCTCGGTTTGCTCGAATTTATGCTTGACGAACAAATTATTTATGGACCAAAACATAAATATTAATACTGTGTTAGCACATATATTAGTTGAAGGGACTATTTTGATAAGTCTCAATTATCGAAAGTTCAAATGAAATTTAACTATTTTTTATTTTGCTACTTAACACGGGTACTTATCTTATTAAAATATCCTAATAATCAAATATGTTTACGCTAAATCATACGCAGATTATAAATTAAAGTCACATGTGGACTCTTCCAAAATAAAAGCATCTGATCCAACGGTAGGGTATATACCATTAAAGGAAAATAACTTTTGAAAAATTTAGAAAACATAGTGGTAAATGTAGCATCGCTTCGTTACAGGCATTTTCAAAGGTATGCATCTCCTACAGACGTGCCAATAGGCGAATGTGCGCTTGAGTTGACATAATGGTGTCGTGATGAGCAAATGCATTTTATTCAACAATTGATTAAAAAGGACACTCTCAAAAGGCCCTTTTATCAGGTAAACGGTTAATATACTAACATGGTGGTCAATAAGTTCGTCTTTTACTTTAACCATTTCCTCCATCGGAACGCCTTAAGGGGCATCTGAAACTGATGGCTTTTGCAAACATTGTAGGAAATGGAGGATTTGCTCGTAACAAGTGACTTCTTCATATTCTAAAATGAATAAAAATAATACTTTTTTCTTTTGCCTGGATTTTTATATTTTCATCCTGTTTCTTCCTTGTGGATTAATCTAAATATAGCTTGTTAAGGAAAGGGCTAACAATAAAATAAGATAAATGATTCTGATGTGAGGGCCACACATTATATTCATCAACCGTTTACTTCATATATAGTTACAAATCGCTTGTATTGATTGTTCGTATTGATGTAGTGGCGGTGGACATATTAACAATTGAACATATCAGCGTGTCCTTTGAAAATATTTCTAGCCTTGATAAATATTCTTGAATAACTGTTTTCCGATGAAATGTAATCATCATTAGCATAGTTTGACTTCAAGACCAGGTTATGATGTAGCGAGTGCAGATATGCTTTTGCAAAATACGCGTTATCATCGATTCGCATTGTCATTAAAATCGCAAACAACAGTACGTGAAAAGCTTTACAACTCGGGCGTGTGTCCTGATTTCTGGACTAAGATCCAATGCCTGATAGCCATCAATGTAACCCAAACCATACATATGACTTGACTATTTTACCTTTAAGAAATTCGAACCATGGACATCCAAGGTGCAAACCGACAAGTTATATTTTTCATCAGTTATATCCCCTGTTTTGCTTTGAAACATAATTAACTAATGCTTCCTTCTACCGAGATTTTTTCTCGAACATTAAGCTCAGTTTCTCATAATTGCAAAACATTGTATATCCCCCATAAGCTTCAATGGTAGCTTAGATACAGACTCTCCACTAACTTTAATAAAACTTGAAAAAAAAATTGTCTTATCAAAATAGTCCCTGCAACCTCGAGCCACCGAAGTTCGACTGTACTCGATGGAATACCAACTATTTGGCTGAAATGCTAAATTTCTTCACATACGCTGCGAATATAGCGCGAAAAGTATAGTAAATTTTCACCGTTACCTGGGATATTACAGTCTGAGCATCAAATCCCTAAATAATATTTTGCACCATTATGTATGTATTGCCGAGCAGACATACCTCTGTTTACCCTTTAGTCGATAGTTAAGCTATACCCTGCCTCTGTAACAGATTGTTAGTAAAAACGTAAAACATGAAGCAATTATTGTTCATAGTGAACAAATGCTCCATTTTCCACAATGTTTCCAAAGCCATTTAAAATAAGTGTTTACAATTTCCCTTTTCGTCAACAACTGTCTTTGTGAATGAGTCTATACGTTGTTTATTGAGTAAAAGGTTAAAATAAAAGGACTAATGTTGTATTTTCTTGATTTCGAATCGAAACTGACTCGGAATTGTATTAACTCTTTCACCGCCGAAGTCGCCTAAATGCGCCATTGAAAAAAGTGCAGTCCCAGATCTGACGCCGCCTTAC